>CANNQC010000027.1:0-32181 GCA_947507595.1 Pyralis farinalis
ATTTCGTAATGCTTTCATAATGAAAATAAGTTTTCTGAGCCGTTTTGCAAGCTGTGAAATGTGAGGCCTAAATGAAAGTCTGTCATCCACTAAGATACCCAGATATTTGACAACATTGACTCTTTGAATTGCGTTGCAGGTACAAACTAAATGATTACAGACAGCTGAATGTATTTTAAGGTTAAGTGAATGGTCTGGTGACGTTACTATAGTTTTGTGAAAACAGATGTAACTAGTTTTGGCGGCGTTAAGTGAGAGAAGATTCTGAGTTAGCCAGTGTGCGATCTGTCTCATACCGTTTTCTGCTGCGTCAAACACAGCTTCCCAAGAATTGTCATAAAAGAGAATAACAGTATCATCTGCATAGCATATAACCTCAGACTTTTGCATAGATACGTGATGGATATCGTTCATGTATATAATGAATAAAGTAGGGCCGAGCACGCTACCCTGGGGTACTCCAAATTCAATCGGCGATTGACTACTAATGCAACTCCCAACCTTGACTCTTTGTGTTCTGTTGGTCAAATAACTTTCGAACCATTTGAGAGGAAGGCCTCTAATGCCTAAAAACTCCAGTTTTTTTAAAAGAATGGGAATTGCGACAGTGTCAAAAGCTTTTGCTAGATCTAGGAATACTCCAATACATTTCCGATTATTATCCAGCTCAGAAGCTATGTGGTTTGTAAGCATACTCACAGCATCTTCCGTCGATTTCCCAGTTCTGAATCCAAATTGGTTTTTGGAGATTAGTTTGTGTGTTTCCAAAAAAGAGTTGAGCCGTTTATTGACGATCTTTTCCAAAATCTTGGAAAATACTGACACTAACGATATAGGTCTGTAATTAGCTGGGTTGCTTTTTGATCCATTTTTGTGTATTGGTACCACTAAGGCTTCACTCCAGGAATCAGGGAATTTTCCGGTGCTTAAGCTGAGATTCATAATGTATGTAAGCGGTTCCAAGATAACGCCTCTTATGTGTTTTATCAGCCCACTTGTAATACCATCACTTCCAGGAGCAGTATCGACTTTGAGCTTTTGTATAATTTTGTCAACTTCAAAAATATCGGTCGGTTGCAAGAAAAAACTCGCTCCCAGGGGTTCTCCCAAATTTAGTTTAGTAGAGAGGTTTTCTTGGTTTTCATTTAAGCTATTAAGTATTTTACTAGAGAGATCTTATTTTATTTTATTTTTTATTTTATTTTATTTATTGAGGAAAACAAACAATTGTACAATAAGGCTTAAATTCTTTAGAATTTAAGCCTTATTGTACAATTGTTTGTTTTCCTCAATAAATAAAATAAAATAAAAAATAAAATAAAATAAGATCTCTCTAGTAAAATACTTAATAGCTTAAATGAAAACCAAGAAAACCTCTCTACTAAACTAAATTTGGGAGAACCCCTGGGAGCGAGTTTTTTCTTGCAACCGACCGATATTTTTGAAGTTGACAAAATTATACAAAAGCTCAAAGTCGATACTGCTCCTGGAAGTGATGGTATTACAAGTGGGCTGATAAAACACATAAGAGGCGTTATCTTGGAACCGCTTACATACATTATGAATCTCAGCTTAAGCACCGGAAAATTCCCTGATTCCTGGAGTGAAGCCTTAGTGGTACCAATACACAAAAATGGATCAAAAAGCAACCCAGCTAATTACAGACCTATATCGTTAGTGTCAGTATTTTCCAAGATTTTGGAAAAGATCGTCAATAAACGGCTCAACTCTTTTTTGGAAACACACAAACTAATCTCCAAAAACCAATTTGGATTCAGAACTGGGAAATCGACGGAAGATGCTGTGAGTATGCTTACAAACCACATAGCTTCTGAGCTGGATAATAATCGGAAATGTATTGGAGTATTCCTAGATCTAGCAAAAGCTTTTGACACTGTCGCAATTCCCATTCTTTTAAAAAAACTGGAGTTTTTAGGCATTAGAGGCCTTCCTCTCAAATGGTTCGAAAGTTATTTGACCAACAGAACACAAAGAGTCAAGGTTGGGAGTTGCATTAGTAGTCAATCGCCGATTGAATTTGGAGTACCCCAGGGTAGCGTGCTCGGCCCTACTTTATTCATTATATACATGAACGATATCCATCACGTATCTATGCAAAAGTCTGAGGTTATATGCTATGCAGATGATACTGTTATTCTCTTTTATGACAATTCTTGGGAAGCTGTGTTTGACGCAGCAGAAAACGGTATGAGACAGATCGCACACTGGCTAACTCAGAATCTTCTCTCACTTAACGCCGCCAAAACTAGTTACATCTGTTTTCACAAAACTATAGTAACGTCACCAGACCATTCACTTAACCTTAAAATACATTCAGCTGTCTGTAATCATTTAGTTTGTACCTGCAACGCAATTCAAAGAGTCAATGTTGTCAAATATCTGGGTATCTTAGTGGATGACAGACTTTCATTTAGGCCTCACATTTCACAGCTTGCAAAACGGCTCAGAAAACTTATTTTCATTATGAAAGCATTACGAAATGCTGCAAACTTTAAAATCCTGCACACTGTGTATGTTGCTCTGTGTGAGTCTGTTCTCAGCTACTGCATAACTGTATGGGGCGGTGTAGGAATCACTAACTTATCAATAATAGAAAAAGCGCAGCGCTCTGTACTAAAAGTTATGTTAAAAAAACGTTTCCGATACCCAACAGCTTGGCTTTACACTGAAGCAACAGTTTTGAATGTCCGCCAATTATATATACTTAAAATCTCACTTTAACAACATGCATTAGTTGTTCGATCAAACGATTATCGTCAGTTACTAAATCGCCGCACTTTTAAACTAAACCTTGTAAAAGTTAACACGCGATTTGCTCAACATATGCAGAATTTCATGTCATCATTTATATACAATAAAATAGTCAACACTTGTAAACTTAAGACATTAACGACAAGGAAAGCAAAGCAAGTAATTCAAAATTTCTTACTGACCTTATCCTACCTAGACACTGAAAATCTCATCAAAATTACTGTATAAATTTGCTAGCTTGACGACAGTATTTGAGTCATACTTATTTATTTTTATTTTTTTATAAATATAGATAATTTAAGGTCTTTTAATATATAACGGTTACATACCTTTCAGAATATTAAATCAATTACTGTACTTATTTTCCAATTCAATTAAAAGATATATATTTGATTAATTAAATTATTAAACCTATATTAATTTTATAATGGCTCTATTTCAATCATATTAAATGTGTAATGCACGCTATATATAATAGTGTATGCTAAAATCAAATTGTATCGCGAAATCACAGTCAATTGTTGTTTTATACCATCATTGTATATGTCGGCGTCATCCCGCCAATGCGTTCTTCAGGTTCCATATTTGTCGGCGAAAGTCCACCGGAATGTTCACTGGGCTTCATATTGTATAGATGTATAAGGAAACTATTGAAATATGGTAATTCCTTTTATTTATAAATCGGACAGAGTAACTGCTTAGTCCAAGTACAAAATAATAATCCCGCTCCAAATGGTGTGCACACTTAAATATTCAGTCATAAACAACCCCACCACTCCCGCCATTACACTGCTGGCGCCACTTTGTTTTGAGAAACTAAGTGACATGAATCGCAATAGATTTAGCTCCTAATAAATCAAGCTTTCATTAAAACTTTGCTAGAAAAATGTAACATACAACATTTAAATATAATCACGATTTTATAATTTACGTTAAATCATTATATTTCAAAATTAGAAACAAACTTGAATCGGAAGTCAACCATAAATCCGGATGTAAATTAAACATTTCTTTTTCATAAAACTTAATACAATAAAATGAACTTATTAATTATTTAAGCTATTACAATAAACAAAATGTTTGCCGCCCACACGGCCATACTGATCCAGCGCGTTCTCTGCGCTGAATCGTAGTCACCTCATTTTACATCACTCATAGGATTTATCAATTTTATTGCGACATAACTTATATATTATAACAAATATAACATTCAATATAACAGTCTAGATACAAATAAGGCATCAGCCATCCTAGGCTCTAGCCATAGATATCAGGCATCACCCATACTGGGATCTAGCCACACATATCAGGCATCACCCATCCTGGGATCTAGCCACACATATCAGGCATCACCCATCCTGGGGTCTAGCCACACATATCAGGCATCACCCATCCTGGGGTCTAGCCACACATATCAGGCATCACCCATCCTGGGATCTAGCCACACATATCAGGCATCACCCATCCTGGGATCTAGCCACACACACCAGGCATCACCCATCCTGGGATCTAGCCTCCAAGACCGGGAAAAGGAAATGCGTGGTGTTAGTTTGAACTGGATTTGAGTGGATTCACTGATGGTGAATTCCACTCGACGAACTGCCATAACATATAGAACATGTTAATTACTGTCTCGGTATATTGACGGGATTACAGACTTATCGGAAATTAAAGTCTATTAACGCTTATAGCGTTTCTTTTGATTATTCACGCGGGACGTTATCACGCAATTTATGCTCTCGTGTTCAAGGTTGTCCAACCTTATAGTACTTTAAGAAAATTCATCTTTTATTTGTAAGATGCCCGGTACCCATACCTGCTGCTCAAGAGATTATCCGCCTGTCAAGCAAGGACATACTTCAGGACGGATAACCGCCTGAACAGCCCGCCACTATGCTCAACCAAGATTAATTCGTGT
Organism: Pyralis farinalis; assembly: GCA_947507595.1. NCBI lineage: Eukaryota > Metazoa > Arthropoda > Insecta > Lepidoptera > Pyralidae > Pyralis > Pyralis farinalis. Next base: position 4,691 of record CANNQC010000027.1, read on the forward strand.
TCGAATCACGGGATCTAACACGAATTATTCCCTACCGGACACCATGATGTTACATTTACAGATATAATATGTTTTTTTTTTCCTTTCAAAATAAAAATAAAAAAAGAGCGTTATATAAAAAAAAATCGCGAGATTCTTATACTAAAACATCCACCTTATTTTAACACATTCAAACTCATGCAAAACAAGCACTTATTTATAGCTTAGTCGTTAATGGATTTGTGGCAGCTTGCAAAAGTGGCAGCAACGTGAGCGCTGCAGAATTAGCATTAGGTCATACAAAGTCAAAGTCAAAGTCAAAATCTTTTTATTCCGTAAAAATGGCTACATTTGTTTGGAATCGTCACAATTTTTTTCCCTACCGTGCAGTTCATGACTAGGTGAGCACTGATAAAAATACTGCCAAAAAACTCAGGCATCCCTCTTTTGGTATCCAAACAAATTTACATAATTTATTAATTACATTATAATTGGATCGACTCCATCCCAGGCATTTTTATCATTAATATAGTCAGATACTTTATAATATGCCCTGCTACACAATTTGGCTTTAATGGTAGTTTTAAATTTGTTTATTGACAATTCTCTTATATTGCTGGGAAGTTTGTTATAGAACCGTATACATTGCCCCATAAAAGAATTACTTATTTTGTGGAGACGGCTTGGATGTAACACAAGATTATGCTTATATCTAGTATTTATGTTATGCGCATCACTCTTTTTACAAAATGAGTCTATGTTTTTATGGACATACAAAAGATTATCATAGATATATTGCGATGCGACTGTTAGAATATTTATTTCTTTGAATTTTTCTCTAAGGCTCTCCCGGGGACCAAGTTTGTAGATAGCTCTTATGGCTCTTTTTTGCAATAAAAAGATGGTGTTAATGTCCGCGGAGTTACCCCAAAGAAGAATTCCGTATGAGATAATACTGTGAAAGTAGCTGAAATAAACTATTCTAGCCGTATCAACATCAGTGAGCCGTCTAATAGTTTTCACTGCATAGGCTGCAGAACTTAGTTTTCCTGATAATTTTTCAATTTGTGGGCCCCATTGTAGTTTGGAGTCGATTGTTATACCCAAGAACACAGTTGTCTCCACAGGGGCTAAATTAGTTCCATTAACATGTACATTGGTAGTCACCTGTCTTACATTAGGTGTTGAGAACTTAATTACTTTAGTCTTTTTATCATTTAAAAGCAGATTATTAACATTAAACCAATGCATAACTTTAGAGAGAGCATCGTTAACTTCGTCATAATTACCTAACTGTCTATTAATTTTGAATGTCAAAGAGGTATCATCCGCAAACAATACAATCTCATGTTTATCCTTTACATAATAAGGTAAGTCATTTATATATACTAAAAATAAGAATGGACCTAGAATTGACCCCTGTGGGACTCCCATAACAACAAGGGACCCCGAAGATCTTTTACCATTAATATCGACCTTCTGTATCCTATTGCCCAGATAAGAAGACAGAAGTTCTAGAGCCTTGTTCCTGATACCGTAATGGTGTAATTTTCTGACAAGAGTGTCATGGTGCACACAGTCAAACGCTTTAGACAGATCACAGAAAATTCCCAAGGCATCTTGCGAACCTTCCCATGCCGCGAATATACTTTTAAGCAAATGAATCCCTGCGTCTATAGTTGAACAACCTCTCGTAAATCCGAACTGTCTCCTATGAAGCAAATTATGTGTATTGAAATGTCTGAGCAACTGGCTAAGCATTAGTTTTTCAAAAATTTTACTAAGAATGGGCAATATGGAAACAGGTCGAAAATTCGAAGGGTCCGAACTATCACCAGATTTAAATAATGGAATGATTTTACTATGTTTCATCAAGTCAGGAAATACACCAGATGCCACACAACAATTGAAAATTGTAGCTAAATGTGGAGCGATTGAAATAATAATAGAACATATGGTTTTGACAGATAGACCCCACAAATCTTTAGTGTTTTTCATATTTATTGATTTAAAAGCGTTCAAAACATCTTTTGGGCTTACAGCTGAAAATTCAAATATTGTGTCGCATTCTACCACGCTCTGTTTGAGAACCAGTTCAGCAGCTATAGAAGAAGACCTAAGATTTCTCGTAGTAATAAGAGGAATGTTAGAAAAATATTTTTCAAACTCAGTCGCAATTTCTACATCATTTTTGATATCCATATCATTTATCTTTAACTGAAAGTCTCGACTATGTACTTTCGCTCTACCCGTCTCATTATTTATCATATTCCAAACAGATTTAATAATATTTGTTGAACCTTTAATTTTATTTCTTAAATATATAGACTTAGCATTGGAACAGGCTCGTTTAAATATTTTAGCATAATTTTTTACAAGTTCTTGAAAAGTCGGATTGTGATTACAGGTCCTTTCTTCATAAAGTTCATACAATTTATTCCGACTTTTGTAAATACCAGGAGTTGCCCAATCACTGAATATCATACGGTCACTTACAGACAGTTGTTTTGGAGTAAAGATTGCATTAAATTCACTAGTGATTAAGTTAAATAACGAACTGTACAAGTTGTCCGGAGTACCGTGATAGGGCAACAATACAATTTTTTCTGTTATATTAGACTTAAATCTTTCTAAGCGGCTTTTACTAAATGGTATATAATTTATTTGCTTTCTTTGTATTTTTGAAGAATTTGGAAATGAAACCAACTGACCTGAATGGTCTGACTGAACTTTATTAATTATAGATTGATATGAAGGTTTTAAATTGCTAAATATATTATCAATACATGTAGCACTTGTAGCAGTTACTCTTGTTGGCTCTGTAAAAATATGATGCAAATTGTTTGATTTAAATAAATTTAAAAAGTTGTAGGTAACAGTATTTTTCTCCAAGATATTTATATTAAAGTCTCCACAAATTATAACAGTTTTATGGCTATTAGATAATTTATTTAAGGCATCCTCCATGATGTTTGAAAATATTTCAAAGGGCGTGCTAGGAGGTTTATACAGGTTCATAACAATGAATCGTTCCAATTCAATGCATGAAATCTCTACAACTCGCTCAACAGAGAGGCTCACAATGTCACACCTTTCTTTAAATTTAAGCAACTTATTTAATAATATTAAAGAGCCACCATGTATATACTTCTCTCTGATGAATGAGCTTGCAACCTGGTGGTTATTGAAGCTGAAAATGAATTGATGGGGTTTTAGCCAGTGCTCAGTTAGACATAAAATATCAATATTGCTACAATTCATAAACAACTCCAATTCTAACTCCTTTCCTATCATCCCCTGAATGTTTTGGTGCACCAGGTTGATACAATTATTATTATTTCTATATTCTTGACAACTTACAATTGATGGGGATATTGTATTATTATTACTTTTAGTTTCATTTTGAATATTGTTATTATTACTATTTACATTGCCAGAGTAAAACTCTATTGTTTTGTAACCTAATTTAAAGAATTTGGAATACCTTCCAAGGTACCATTACATAATGTCAAATTATCTAACTGCTCAAAAGAAGCAGGGTTGTTAGCCAAACTTTTGGCTGGTTTCATAAAACAATATGATAGCGAATCTGCTATTTGTCTTTTATAAAAATTGCTAAGATAAAATTTATCTGTCAAATTATAATGTTTACTATTAAATATATTTATGTCAAGTATATGAAATTTGTCATCATATAATGTCAATGTATGCATTTTATCATTTAATCTATACCTAGATGCATTTTCCGCCTCGGGCAACAAATGACTGTATGGGAAAGTAAATAAAAACACTTTTCCCACATTTAACTGTTGTAACATATTAAAATATTTAATCATTATATGTTTGTTTAAATTTCCTCTCCTCCCAATAAAAACAATTAAAGTTGTGTTGGGGTGGTAATCCCTCTTAACTATTTTATCAACTATTTGAGTGAAACTGGCTCCAGGCAAACAATAATTGGTAACCAGTTTTCCTGATTTTTGTAATAATAATTGGCCCATGTTTTTACCTATTTCATCACTATACATTATTATTTTGGAGTTATTATTTTTGCTATTATTATTTAATGATGATGACATCTGATTAAAAGCACTACTATTAATGGTCTCATTCACACTGTGGCTATGTACTTGAGATAGTTTCGAGGATTGAGTTACCTGTGAAAATTTCATCGGAGTTCGGGTTAACTCATTCCTATTGTAGAAGTTACTAAGAGACAATAATTTTTGTTCATTTTCTCTCAAGTCAGCTACTAATCTATCCATGCCTACACTGTATTCTTCAATATCTCTTTGAGCATCCTCATATTTTTTAGTCATTAAATCTAAAGAATTATTAAGTGTTTGGATCTCAGATTGTAGGTCTTGAATGATGTTTGTATATTCCCTATTATTACTATTAAATTTTATTGTACATACACTACATACACTAGCATGTTTATCCTGTGTGTTCGATACCACAGACTCATCACAGGTTAAGTCAATTGTCTGTGACGGTGGATCATTCGTATTTGAGATGGCAGAAGCAGTAACTAAGTTTGGAGCGCTATCTAGCAATTCATCGAATAACGACTGGGAATGAACAACTGGTGACTCCTGATGGGGACATTCCAGCTGATCAATTGTGCTTAGTGCCTGTTTCAATTTGGTTTCTAGCTGAATATTGCGTTCTAGAGTGGTTTCAAACTCAACCCTACATTGATCAAAATTACCTACCAAAGACTGCAATGTATTATTTTCTTCCAAAGCATTATCTAACTCTAAATTAATTTTCACTATCTTTTCCTTAAGTATAGTATTACTTTTAATAATTGACAGTGCTTCCAACTCATTGTCATCTCGCTCATTCTGCAATTTTTCTGACAATTCCTTATATTTCTTTAAATCTTTTAAAGTTAATAAAAATTTATTATTTAATTCTTTGTATCGTAGCTCTGAATTTTTAACATCTTTTAATGCATTTACATACCTGTCATTTAACTCTTCATAGCGTGCCTCAGCCATTGCCTTTCTAGTCAGCATCATTTTCACCTCAAACCGTTTAGTTAAATAATAAATAAATAAATGAGGTAGGTGTACCTAATTAGACTGACAAATATTAAGTTATTGTATACTATATTTTATGGCCAATTCACTAATGGCAACTATATAAACCCATGTACTTTATGCAGTAGTGAGTAATTATTTACAATGAGTACTTAACTATTTAATATGCTATTTATACTATAGCCCCGGTTAGAAGTTGCTCAGGAACTAACTAATTTAATTAAACAGTTAAATGTGTAAATTGTTGAGTTTATTGTCTGTGGCCAATGTGTATGCCTGTCATACAATTCCACTTCAACTAATTGTTAAGTGAAAAGAGACAAAAGCAGGGCCTGTGTGTGTATGGACGTCGAATACGTTACGGTTACCTGGAGATTTTTATGACAGTAGTACAGGTATAAATGTAAGCGATGAACCAAGTTATGTAAGTAATCTTAGAAGAACATTGAATAGTTTACGTCCGCATTTAGATAGGAATAGAGAAAGTAAGAAAGTTTTTGTGCATAAGGATTTAAATGTTTGCAGTCATGTTTTCATGAGGAATAACATGGTAAAAAAACCATTAACCCCTTCGTATAGTGGTCCATATAAAGTAATTAAGAGGTTACCTAAGTCATTAATTATACAAATTGCAGAACGCCAATCAAATGTTTCTATAGATAGGCTGAAACCAGCATATACACTTAATGAAGAATGTAATCCAAGTATTAGTGAAAATTGTGAGAGTAATGTCAATAGTGAACAGCAAAATGAATGTAAATTAGATAAATGTAAAGCAAATACAGAGGTAAGTTGCAGTAAACAGAAAACGCTGAAACCGATAATTAAAGTTACACGCAGTGGTAGAATTGTTAAGCAACCAGTTAGATTTTTGCTGAATAATAATTATAAGTAATGTATAGAGTCAAGTCTGTGTCAGTCCAAGTACTTGCATGTGTGATTTGTTAAAGTTCACGTCACGTTGATATAAAGTAATAATTCATTTTAGAACATGGGAAATATACACAATAGAGATGTAATGATTGAGGCTCAAGCGCAAGTTGCAAATACTGAAAAATTACAGAGTCAAGTGAACTTATTCACCATAGTGTTGATTGTACTAGTGATAGTGTTAAGCATCGGCATACTTTATATCTTACGCCGAGGTTGTATTAGCAGTGTAAAAAATTGGGTAAAGAAAGAAGCAACGAGAGTGGTGATACCAGAGGTCATCACGATGCCTCGTACCACCACCAGTGTACCATCGGGAAGACCTGGACTTGTTTAGGAAGTAATGTATTCATTTTTGCGTAATGTGTAATGAAATGTTAATGTAAGAGGAAACCTTAATTGTGTAAAAGTAGTATTCTGATTTTTTTTTAAATGTAATTCTGTGTTAGTACATGCATGGCTTTGTCGTGAAAGGGTGCTGCAGAGTCTATTAGGGGTATTCTTACTCAGTTGTAGTGCTGTTAATTTTTATTGCAGAGTATTTCTTTCGCGATGACTACCTAGGACTTGTGATTATATAGTTTCTTATGAAATGTTTCAAGTCGGCCTTAATAATAAGTGTCCGCAAATGTATGCGTAGAGTATAAGGAAAATAATGTATAAGTTGTTGGAGAGAGCTGAGTAAAAATAAAGTGTAGTGTGTTAGAGATAATGAAAATGAAAAATGAAGTTTGTTATAAAACGTTTATTACAAAAATATTACATGTTAGTTTGGTTGAAATGTAACTTCGCCTTAACGTGAAATGAAAAGTTCTAAAAATAGATTTGTTAGTATACGCCTTAAGCGTCGGTAACTTAATGCCAACGTAGCTAAGTTTACGCGGCTACGGAAAGTCCCAACTAGCAAAAAATCATCTTAGAAATATCCCAAGACTACAATTTATTCCGGTTTATATCACACTTACAGACCGCTCTAAGTGTGGATTTTGGCGCAGTTTATAAGTCTATTCAGCCTTATAACTGCCTTAGAACGGTTTCACAAAGTGTATTTTTGATCTCACAAAACTCTTGCTGATGCTTTAATAAGAACAAACATACTTATATGAAACTTAAAATGGCACGATTTAAGGACAAAATAACCTTAAAGAAATCTTAACAATGCTACTTTAAGTGTAATATCACTTGTAGACCTCTTTGTGCTCTTCTAGTAAGAGTGTAATAGTAATCCGCGGAGTGGTCGCGCTTGTGTAATTTTACAATATTGAATATTAGGAAGACACAACAAAAACGTAGTTTTCAGTCTTATTATTTACATAATGTCTGTGCCTTTACTTATTTTACCAATGTATTTGTCACGTACTATACACGGTTAATAAGTAACAAATAGTTTTTCTCGATTACTTTTAAATTTGAGTTTTAATATTTTCACGGGCCGTGTTAAAAATGTATCTTAAATATAAAAATATATTAAATAATTTATAAAATTATATCAAAATGTCGCCATTGCGTTTAATCATCATTTTTCAAAACTTATAAGTCCTTCATCAGAACTATACAAGTTCGATATACTTATTTCTGGTTTAAATCGCACTCGTTAAGTCTAACAAAATCTTAATTCATTGTCCACGCAGCCATATTATTTATAATTTAGGGGTCCTTCATAAACTAAAAGTAAGCCAAAACGATGTTGAGGCAAATATATTGACAATGTTAATCAATCTTAAAATTAGCTATTTCTCGTGGTTCTACCCGATATGGTATGATGTTATAGCCTTTCCCAGGTTCAAATGCTAAGTTATTTTAGAGCATATAAAATTATAATAGATCATGAAATTAAAATCTTGTTTATTTGATGGAATAAAATGTTACGGGGGTCATGTGCCAGAAGCGTGCTCGTTCGCGACCCCTGCCAATCGAGGAGATTGCAATTCTGGACCGAAAACGCACCGATGTGCGGATTAGGGCGTCCCCCGGAGGCGACGCGCACCGATCCGCCCCCGTCGGTGCGAACATAGGTGCATGCGGCGGTGGGGGGCGCCACCCACCACGCAGCGCCAATTCCGGCGGGTCGAAGAGAGCCGAGTGCTGCATAGGCACGTGGAATGTGAGAGGTGGACTGAGTGATAAGATGAATGAGCTGATGGACGTAATGAATGAGAGACGCTTAGATGCTTTGTGTGTGACAGAGACTAAGCGCAAGGGGAGCGACACCGATGATCTGCCCGATGGGATGATGGCCCTATGGTCTGGTGTAGACCGGGACGATCATGCCAGTGCTGGTGTAGGTGTCATACTCTCCTCTCGCTTAGCCCCTGGTGTGAAAGATTACTGTTTGGTAGGGCCTAGACTTCTCTGGGTTCGTATAAAACTGGGCATCACGCGAGTATTTCTGGTTGCAGCATACGCTCCCGTAAGCTCAGCGTGTGCCCAAGAACTAGAGAAGTTTTGGGAGTCTGTGAGGGATGTTCTGGATTTAGCTGAAGGGAATGAAAGAGTGATTATGTGTGGAGATTTGAATGGATGGGTTGGGACCAAACGAGACGGCTATGAAGCTGCTCTTGGTCCCTATGGAGATAAGAGAGTGAACGAAGCAGGTAAGTCGATTCTAGATTTATGTATGGAACGAAACCTCCTCGTGTCGAATACTTTATTTCGTCACAAGGATATTCACACGTATACATGGAGACGGAATGACCAAAAAAGTGTGATTGATTTGATTATAATTGATAGACGTCTCCGAAATACTATAATGGATACAAGAGCCTTTAGAGGTCCCACTCTTGAAACGGACCACTACCTGGTGGTAAGCCGGTTTGTGGGACTTTTCAAGAAGTGGAGGCATTGGCGAGTGCGTATCCCTTTCGGAGATCATGAAAGGATAAGGAGTGAAAAATTGCAAGATGAAAGTGTAAGGAGAATGTATGTACATCTGGTAAGCGAAAGACTTGCAAATGCAAGTCTTTCCGGCACAGATGTGGATGATTGCTGGAAAGTTCTGAAAGAAAGTATGGTGGATAGTGCAAAAGAAGCATGTGGATGCGCAAAGAGGCATAAAACATTGAAAGGGGATGCCTGGTGGGATGCGGAGGTTGAATCCTCCGTAGCAAGAAAGAGGAAAGCGTGGCTGGATTATGTATCATCTTTGCCCTTAAATGAAAGTATGAGAGAGAAGAAGAAAGAAATGTACCGTCAATGCAAGAATGAAACCAAGGCTTTAGTGAAAGAGAAGCGTGAAAGACAAATTATGAATGAGGAAGAGAGACTGACGAGAAACTTCGAGGCAAATACCAAACTCTTTTGGAGAGAGGTAAAGAAGTCTCGGGGTGGTTCGTCGGCATCCAGTATGAACAAGATTAAGTCTAAAGGTATCATTCTTGCAAACACTCAGGAAGTGTTAGAACGGTGGAGTGAATATTTTGAAGAAATGTACGAATATGCCTCGGACGCTGACAATGAGAGTGAGTTTGATGCTCACTCCGCGTTGACGGCGTCCGATGAAGGTATAACTATGGATGAGATAGAATGGTCGATACGAAGTTTGAAAAATGGAAAGTCTGCGGGAATTGATATGATTACAGCTGAGATGATCAAACTAGGTGGCACTTACGTCCGGGACGCCTTCTGGTACTTATGCAACCTTTGCTGGAGAACTGGAAGGGTCCCAATGGACTGGGGACGCGCAGTCATCGTACCCTTGTACAAAGGCAAGGGATCACGCATGGACTGCGCCAACTATAGGGCCATCAGTTTGATCAGCTTAGCAGCAAAAGTATATGGAAAGATAATTGAAAGGAGAATGAGGGTGAAATCTGACGAAATGCTGTGGGAGGCACAAGGAGGATTCCGAAATGGAAGGGGATGTACGGATCAAGTTTTCTCGCTCCGCAATATCGTAGAGAAGCATCTGGCCACAGACCAGAAGGTTTTCTGCGGTTTTGTGGATCTTGAGAAGGCATTTGATAGGGTTGTGCGAAAGGAACTGTGGTGCATATTGCCGAGATATGGGATTGACGGCTCACTGCTGCGTGCTGTGCAGTCCACCTACAAGGATTGCTCAGCATGTGTGCGAATAGATGGCAACATGTCACCCTGGTTTGATGTCAAAATTGGTGTCAAACAGGGTTGCATGTTGTCTGCTAGGCTGTTTATTCTGTATCTCGATAGTTGTCTACAGAGAATAAGATCGACGAATGTAGGATTACGCATGGGTGACCTAGTGGTGAACTGTCTGCTGTATGCAGATGATGCTGTCCTGTTAGCAGAAACACCATCTGAGCTGCAAACACTAGTCACAATGATGAAAGACGAATGTATGAAGGAAGGCTTACTATTGAATGCGAAGAAAACAAAGATTATGGTATTTGAAAGAGAAGAAACCAGAACCAATGTAAGAATTACGGTAGATGATGAAGTGTTGGAACAAGTGAATGAGTTTGTATATCTTGGATGCGCTTTCAGCAGGGATGGAAGGTACACCGCAGATGTGGAAAGGCGAGTGAGTGCTGGGAATAGTGTGAATGGAGCGTTGGGAAAACTTCTTGGCAGTAAAAACCTGAGCCAGAAGGCGCAGCTGGCTATACACAATGCAGTGCTGGTCCCAACGCTTACTTATGGAAGCGAGAGCTGGGTATGGCAGAGAGAGCATGAAAGTAGGATAAACGCGGTTGAAATGCGAGCGTTGCGCAAAATCTGTGGTGTAACGCTTGCAGACCGTATCCGCAATGATGAGGTTAGAAGCAGAGTTGGTCTGAAAGAGAGCGTCGGTGTTAAAATAAGAAGAGGCATGCTCCGTTGGTTCGGACATGTAGAAAGAATGCAGGATGAAAGAATGACGAAGCAGATATACAATGCAAAAGTGGAAGGATGTAGGAGCCGAGGAAGGCCAAGACTTACCTATCATGATCAGATTGGTCGTGTTCTATCAGAAGGTGATGTCAGGAGCCCTAGAAACCGGCGAGCGTGCATGAAAAGAGCAATGAATGTGAAAGAAGCGAGTGAGGTATGTAAGGATCGAGTCGCGTGGCGCTCGGTTCTCTCTGCCTATCCCGTAAGGGATTTGGCGTGAAGTTATAGATAGAATAAAATGTTAATCTCTTAATATACTAGGCTAGGCGGATTACAAAACAAAAAATCATTTGATAACATATTTCCTTGAGGAAGATTGTCAATTATTTTAAATCACGTTACGAGACTTATTGACACATGGCACGCCTAGTTAGTAATTTTTGTATGTTTTTGGGCAGGTATTCAGTATGGTTGCAATTATGGATATCGACCGGTAAAATATATTTCACTCTTCTATTAAGAATGACAGCTAGTTCATTATAAGCTGAATGAGACATTACATTTAATCATCCATTTTTTTATATCTTCCCGCAATTGTAAATTTTTTTCATAATCCTTAACTTCAGATTCATTTTCACTACTTCGATTACTACAATTACTATTACTTGTAACACTTTGTACATTGTCATCAAAAAAATGACGTTATTTTGTACGGAACCAAAACAATTTTCGAACTCAGACAACACAACACAAGAGGAAAATATATAACTATAAATAAATAAGTAAAGAGTTATATAAGACACTTGTAAGACTTTGTACGTACTCGCTCCTCTTTAATAAGTCTTAGGTGAGAGGATTTACACTTTGAAAAACAGGTTTTATATCAATGTTATGTAATGCTCTGGTAAGAACCGAAATCTTATAAAACACATAGTAAAGTCACTTTTAAGATCAAATGTACTTACAAAATGTATTTGTAAGTGTCAGTTAAGAATGATAGGTATTGAACTTATAAAGTGCCCGTATAATACCACGGCTCTTATTAATATTGCATTACGTTTCCTTACATACATCTATAAGAATATGTTACAAGTATGAATGCTCTTATATCTTGAATACACTTACACCATGTCATTATTAGAGTTTCTGTCTTAATCAGAACATAAATAAAACTTATATCAGACCTTAGCTCTTAGAAGATTTTGTTCTTAAGTGTAATTTGCTAGCTGGGTGTTTTTAAAAATTAAAAACTATATTTAAAATAATTAAAAAGTATATTAATTATTAAACTCAACTACACGTCCGAGCAGAGACGTATGCTCGTATATTCTGTCTAGTTACAGTTTTTGTCTACTTAGCTTAAAACTAAACAAAGGGAGAGCATGATGTCACCTATTGTTATGGCTATGCCACGTCCGTTGCACCGTGGGAGCGAGTGCAACGCTAGCACTTTAAGCTCTTACAGTTATGGTGCGACTTTGCTCGCGGTCCATAACTTCTCCCTCCCTAAGAGCGAAATTATCAGTTAAGGAAACTGGCTGATTATTTCGCTTAACAGTATTCAACTTATGTCTAAGCTTATATACTATAAAACATACAATTGTTATTATAGAACTAACACATAAGGTAATCGCCGTTACACTGACACCTTTTATAGCGTTATAATTTTGCGCTATTTCACTGAATTCGTTTTCACCACTTTTAACACTGAGCATGTACGACAATTGTTTTATGTCGTCCAGGTTTACAGCTTTCAGGTTGATTGCAGAAATATTAGCAGCCTTTATAGGTCTAAATTCTGGTAATGTAATGACAGGAATAGGTTTGAATTTCAGGTTTCCGGCATAGGAGTGTCGACGATGTATAAGCAGCTCTCCTAGAAGTATGTCACATGGTTCCTCAATAGTGAGCAGGTAAGTACCGCGTAGAGTTTGACGAGTAGCGTCATCAACACATCTACAGGTGAGTATAGTATTATATCTGGAGTATACTATCCAGCTGTTAGCCCGGATATGCTGCACTTTCAAATCTTCAACATGGACTGCTTGTGAGACACAGGCAGAGAGGTCAGGATCAAATTTCATCAACTGTTCTATACAGGTTTGCTCTGGATACACAGCTATCTCGTCGTCAGTGCATACGTACTGATCGCCGAGGGAGATCTGCTTGCATGGCCTGGCTACTGGTAAGTAAATGGGACCTTTCACCATAAGGAAGGGGTATTTGGGTACAATAATAGTGGTTTTATTACGAATTTCGTTATAAATGGGTACCGGATATACTTTAAAATAACTATAGGTACTATTATTAGTTAAGGGTACTTCGAGAATGAACGTTATCTGACTTCCTTTAATATAAGCTTTAACAGAAATGGTCGATTCTAACTTAATGAGACTCTGAACAGTCGGTTCACATATAAGACTCTCAGTTTTTGCTATAGACTGTAGTATATATAACAGCTCCGTAGAGTTAATAATAGATTTATGAAGTACAGCAACTTTACTAAAAGCTAAAGCGGTCTCTATCTCACTTAAGTACATATGCATGGAACGGAAGTTAACAATAAACATACTATACATGCCTAACACATAGGTAGAGTATATAGAGTTGTCTTCTTTTGTAATCATATTTTTAACAATTTTTTCAATTCGACTAAGCCTTTCATCCAAAATTAATGTATTGTTATGTAACGTTTCTGTGCTGTTAATGAGACTATCCAACATTTTAGAGATTAAGGTAATTTTCTTTTCAGTATGAATACGGTTAATTTTTAATTGCGAAATAAGTGAATCATAGCAAATAGCGTCTTCATGGTCTAAATTTCCCGTAAGCACTTTAATCAAAGATCCTAAAGGGTTGAGAATGCCTCGTTTAGGCCTTTGAGTGGGCATCAACTGCTGGAACTTATCAGATACCGTTTGTACTAAATAATCTGTTTGCGTCTTTAGACCTAGAAATTCATAGGTATATAGGCGACTTACATTAACTAAACTATTAAATTCCTTATATTTTCCTATACTAAATGTGAAATCTTCACACAGTTGACTTATCTCTAATATCTTAAATATTAACCATTTGTCCTCTTGCTTAAATGAGAGCCCTTCTTTAATAGGTATTATCCCAGGACCTGGGTCAATCCTTTGCAGATGAAGCGCCAGGTTGGCTTGGACTACCATCAGGAGTATTACGCACCACCTGTGGAGGACGTTTTATATTTTTAATTGGGGCTTTCGTAATACGATTCCCTACAGCTATAGGTACTACATTTCGCTCTACTTGTCCTACAACTACTGCCTTTTTTTACCTTGGCTTATCCTTGCTTTTTCGGGTGTTGATATCTTTGCTAAAAACCACTTTGCCTTCGCTAAATTGCATGTCTACTTCTCCCTTCTCCCTGCTTCTCACTTGCCGTTTTCCTTCATGTAGTTTATCATGTATATAGCTATATAGGTATTTTGTGCGCTTTTGATGATCTTTAATAAGGTTTTGCTGGTACTGCTTATCAAAATCCGCTATAAGAGCACTACTAGAGTCCACGTGACCAAACACTACCTCAAAGGGGGTTAAACCTGTGGCAGAGTGAATTGTATGATTGTAAGCCATTATGGAATATGACATTACAGATGCCGCGTCAGTGTTTTTCTGCTCATACTTAGCGAGCCTATAAATTTCTATAATGGTTGAGTGGAACCTCTCCACGATACCTGTCGAACTTGGATTATTAGGCGTGGTAATATGGAATTGTATTTTATATAGATCAAGCAATTCTCGCATAAGCTCATTATTAAATTCAGTGCCAGGGTCACTGGTGATTTTTTTGGGTGTTCCATAGAAAGAAAAGTATTTGACAAGGGCACGTACGACTTCGGGGGTGGATCTGTTTGTAACACTGATAGCCTGACCTAATTTACTAAACGCATCTATTAAGGTTAGGTAATATTGACCTTCAATTGAGAACAAATCTATGAACACTTCTTGGAAAGGTGCGTGTTGGGTTTGAGTTAACTGTACAACAGGCTTTAATGGTTTTCTGTCATATTTCATTTTTTGACAAGGCTCACACGCGTTAATAAATGCTGACACCGTTTCAAACATATTATTCCAGTAATAATTTCTACGGATTCGAACCATAGTTTCCTTTATTCCCCTATGACAGGTCTTGCCATCATGATGCTTCAGTATAACCTCTTTTTGCTCATCCTCGTCTTCAACATATATAACGCGTTCCGTACATTCAAAGAACTGTACAGCACCTTCCTTGAATAGCCTAATTATTGTATTACTAAAGTCGCGTCTGTGTTCGGGGTTTTCGAAATAGATAAAATATTTAAGTTTAGGTTTTATATATTCCTTTAGAAATTTTATAATTAATTCGTCGTTCCCCAAGGGTAGGAATACTTCAAGGACGTTTTGTTTATCTCGGGAGAGATCACGGACCTGGATATCATTTTTGTTCCAGGTGAAAACAAGGATTTGCCGGGGTTTGGTATCTATTGCCTCATGTAGTATAGGTATACCTGAAGTCTCCAAATTTACAGCGGAATGCGCAGTATCGGTACTACTCGATATTGATCGAATAAAGGATTTAGGCTCTAAATGCTCCATATCAACCACTGATGCGGTAGAAGAGTCGGAAATAGTTACAGGTTTATCGGCACCATCGTCACTACCGTCGATGTTAACAATCATGGATTCTTTATCTGGTGTTTCAAGGATATTTAATTTTATTCTGGAAAGGGCATTCGTGTTTTGTTTGCCGTTTTTATAAATGACCTCGAAGTCATAGTCCTGTAAGCGAAGCCGCCAGCGTGTTAGTTTACTGTTAGGCTCTTTAAGAGAGTCCAACCAGGCTAACGGACGATGGTCTGTATAAATTTGGAACTTACGGCCATACAAATACGGTCTAAAATGCTTCACCGCCCAAATTATGGCCAAAAGCTCTTTCTCTATCGTGCTATAACGTGATTCCGTATCACTCAGCGCCCTGCTGGCATATGCTATAGGATGGTCACTACCAACTAGTCCCTGAGACAATACGGCACCTACGGCAACATTAGACGCATCTGTGGTTAATATAAACGGCTTGGTGAAGTCCGGGTACTGCAATAAAGGAGCGTTCACTAATAGCTCTTTACACTTTTCAAATGCGTTTATATAGTCCTGATTAATTATTATTTTATTGCGTTTTTTCAGACAGGATGTTAAGGGTGAAGTTACCTTGGCAAAATCTTTAATGAAACGCCTATAGTAGCCAATGAGACCTAGAAAACGTTTGATTTCTGTTGTGGTTTGAGGTAATGGGTATTCTAAAACTGCTTTAATTTTGTCATCATTTGGTCGTAGTCCATCCTTTGTAATAGTGTGACCTAGGTATAAAACTTCTTTACGCAGGAATTCGGACTTGTCCAATTGCACCTTTAAATTTGTGGACCGGAGGCGGTCAAAAACGGTTCGTAATTTTTGAAGATGCTCCTCAAGGCTAGAGGAAAATATGATAATATCATCAAGATAAACTAGGCAATGAAAGCCTTGCAATCCTCTGAGGATATTATCCATAGCCCTCTGAAAAGTAGCCGGGGCAGTTTTAAGGCCAAATGGCATGCGTGAAAATTCATAATGACCGAATTGTGTGCTGAAGGCTGTCTTCTGTCTGTCGGCGTCATTTACTTCGATTTGGTGGTAACCGCTAGCAAGGTCAATTGTTGAGAAGTAAGTGCTTTTACCCAACTTGTCGAACAAGTCGGTAATGTTGGGTAAAGGGTACTTATCATCTATGGTAATTTCGTTTAAACGCCTGTAATCTATAACCATACGGTACTTTCTTTCCCCAGAAGCATCGAGCTTCTTCGGCACCAGGTGAACAGGAGCACTCCAGGGGGAGTAAGAAGGTTGGATGACGTTGTCATTAAGGAGTTTTTCCACCTGATTTTTAATTTCTATGGTCTGCGCTATAGGTTGGCGATAGGGTCGAATGTATATAGGGTCCTCGTTCCTAGTTCTAATACAATGTTTCACCTGATTAGTGAATGACAAGGGAATTTTCTCGCAATAGAAAATGTCCTTGTATTCGTCACATAAATTTTGCACTACTCTTTTTTCCTCTTCATTCATGTGTTCAAGTCGTAATTTTGATAAATTTTCGCTTAAAATTTGGTCTGTCTCTACCTGACTTAAATTGTTTATATTATTCAGCTGACAAAGGTTTTTATCATCAAATGGTGTGACTTTGAAAGGGCTTAAAATGGTTAAAGTCATTTCAGTTTCTAGCGTATTTTGTATAACTGTGGTTGCATAGCCGTCTCTACACTCTACAATAGCGGATGGCATTCGAACACCTTTACAAAACTCTTTATATTCGAGCAAACCATAACCCGAGTAAAGATCGGTGGGTAGGTTTACCCTTTGCTCTGAACGTGGGGCCAGAATGACCTTGAAGTGTGTCTGGTTATGTATTATAGGTATATTGGTGGTACTAGTATTCAACTGACAATTTTTAAGGTCTATTACTGCCTCTAGTTGGTGCAACAAGTCATTACCTATCAACCCATCATATCGTGAGTCTACATTATATAAGTAGAATTTATGAGTGCCGGTATTGTTGAATGTGGGTGGTAAAGGAATTTGGGCAACCTCGCCATGCTTACTAGTTGCATGTGTGCTAATTACCTGGAAGGGTTCTGGGTAGATATAGGGTGAGTAAAATTTATATGCTTTATTTGGGTGGATAAAAGATCTAGTACTCCCTGTATCTATCATTAACTTCGAATCAATTTCCGGTATATATATATATGGTAGTTTAAGGTTAAGGTTACAGTTAAGTTCGATTACCTCGCGGTTAAATTGGAGGCCACTATGTGAAAATTTTCAACGGTCTCGGAAGTTGATTCGTCAGCGTTTTGATGTAAGGACGAGTCTATTTGGGTTAGTATATTGGGCTCTACCATAGAGTCAGTTTGGGGCATTTCGTAGAAACAATCGGCATAGTTTTCTTGGTATGAATATGGGTCCTCATAATAACATTGCTCAATATCTGTACTATAATCATCCTGTATATTTAACTCGTTTAATTTGAACCCTTGCTGTGGTTTAACGGGAGGAGCCGTCCTCATAGAGACGTCGGTTGGCATAAAATCCCTAACGGGTGGTTTATACCCGAAAGGTTTAGGCGCTTGCCCAAAGGGTTGTTGGGCTAGCTGTGGACGATAGCCGAACGGTTGGGCATTTATCGGCGGGCGATAACCAAACTGTTGGTTATTAAATTGTGGACGAAAACCGAATTGTTGGTTGTTTAACTGCGGGCGAAAGCCGAATTGCTGGTTATTGAAATTCTGTGTTCTATAAATAGGCTGTGTGTTAAAACCCATGTTTTGTTGTGCAAATTGTGGCACCGGTTTGGCCTGCTGCGTAAGCGGAATACCGAAATTAAACTGTGGCCTTTGATACGGCACTGGTAAAACAGGCTTAAAATTCGTTGGCATAAAAGCATTAGGTCTTTGCTGTGTTGAAGGAAAGTGCGACACCTGTGGACGCGTGTTTGCATTATTCAATCTATTTCTCATGGTATATATATCATGGAAGTTCTCTTCCTCCATCACAACACTTAAGGCTTCCTCTAAGGTTAGGTTACCCTTGAATCTAATTATACGCACCATGGACTCAGGTAAATTATATAAGAATGTGTTTAAGGCCGTGTTATCATAAATTGATATTTTACTCGTCCTAATATCAGGGTCTGGTAGCTGATTAACTTTTGAAATGAGTGCTGAGCGAACAGACTGTATTCGTTTGCAAAACTCTAGATGCGATTCACCTGATTTTATTTTTAATGATTCTAGTTGAATGGCTATACAAGCCTCACTCCTTGGATCTCCAAAATGCTGTATTAACAAATTTTTAAGGGCATGCCAAGTAACAATATCTCCGCGCTCACTTAATAAGGCGGCGGCAGGCCCAATTAATCTACTAGTAAGACTCTGCAGCACATATGTATTTTGTATTTCCCTACCGCTAAATCTATCTATTATATACTGACATTTACGTAGGTATAGGTTTAGTGTACCTTTATCACCATCATATATAGGCACTAATTTTAGCATTTCGCTAGGAATCACTACTAACTGCTCCATTTTAATATACTAATTTATACTATGCACACTGTAATAATATATGTATATATAGGGTAACTAAAAGAGTGATAGATACTCTATAATAGTTAAGTAATGTATTATAATTAATGTATTATTATTTTTACAATTTTATGATATGTATATGATTATAGAGTAAGTAATAGAGTGATAGAGAACTCTATATACTAGTTAAATAATTTTAATTAGATATTTTATATTTACAATTTATTTATTTACTTATACTGTACTACTTTATGCGCTTTAATCACTTTCGATTAACACATTTATTAATATATCTAACAATAACTAATATAACTAACAACTGAAATTACCGAAGCTTATGTAAAGTCAGATAAAGTGTTTTATAACGAAAAACGTCTAATTTCGATACAACACAAAAACCACGAAATGGAGTAAGGAAGGAGGTGAAAAGTCGTACTCACCAGCCAGCCACTCGCATCACGATGTCTTTCCGCTCACCACTGACTCAACAAATTTGTTTGGTTCGTGGGATAGTCGAAACGCCACTCGCGCGCGGATTTCACGGAATCGGCCAAAATTATATAGCCTAAAATACGCGATTTACGCAGCACAGCTAACGACTATCCTACCGGCTGCGCCAGCTAAGTTTACGCGGCTACGGAAAGTGTTTTTAAAAATTAAAAACTATATTTAAAATAATTAAAAAGTATATTAATTATTAAACTCAACTACACGTCCGAGCAGAGACGTATGCTCGTATATTCTGTCTAGTTACAGTTTTTGTCTACTTAGCTTAAAACTAAACAAAGGGAGAGCATGATGTCACCTATTGTTATGGCTATGCCACGTCCGTTGCACCGTGGGAGCGAGTGCAACGCTAGCACTTTAAGCTCTTACAGTTATGGTGCGACTTTGCTCGCGGTCCATAACTACGTTGATTATTGTAAACATTGTATTGTGAAACGTTGCATTTATGTAGAGCTCCCTTGTCAAGAGTTGACATACTTAGTTGAAGTAATGTAATAACATTGTTTGATATTTTAGGGTTCTGTATTGGAATTTAAGTTTATATAAAAAAAATTTTGTTACAATTTTTTAAAAAAAGGGAGGGTGTGATGTGGCGACACATTGTGCAGAATAATGCTGATTGTACGAAACGCGGCCAGCGAGGGCCAGAGCGGTGTGCGGCTCGCCAGTCGCTCAGTAAAACCGCTTCGTTAAGGTTCTGTACACTTAGGCACTCAGTATATGTAACATGTAATTCAGTTAAATTGTAATTTGGAGTCAGATAATTTTGTTAAGAACTTTGTATACAGTGAAAGACAATATATACAGTTTCAAGTGCAGACTTTGGTATTTATTAGTGCCCCGTAGATATTCCCCCGTAATCAGAAAGAACACGCGTACAGATTCTATACGGAACCTTACAACTTTTATTCTCTAATCTTAACCCTTTTTTTTTTTTTTTTTTGTGACGCGGGGAAAAATGCGTTACGCACACCACCGGTGCCTGGGTGGCCTCCGGCGGTAGTGTGGGACTCCCCGTCGGCTGTCCGACGGTATACCCACTAAACGACCCCGCGAAATGCCATCGGCCGCGTTGGTGTGGTGCCCCGGATCTGTCAGCAACAGGGCACCACTGCGACTGGCCAGCCCCTCAAGAGGGGCCGGACTTCTCCTCTCTAGGGGCCATCCCGGCAAATTGGGACAGCCCCTCCGGCGGCGGGACCATTATGGGGCCAGGTTCCCATCCTGACCCCTAGTCCCACAGGTTAGGGAGGCGGCAGTAGGTGCGCGTAGCGCCTACGCCGCACTCCCGTCCGCCGTCTCCGGAGCGGGACAGCCAACGGATCATCCTCCCTGTCCCGCTCCGCGGCCTCCTTCTGGGACATGACCGTCTCACAGAAGGAGGCCATCGCCTGCCAGGCACTGTCACTCCCGAGCATGGAGCGGACCACGCTCGGGAGCGAGAGGTCCGCGCTTCCTAGCGCGGACACCAGATCGTGGCGCTGCCGAGACCATCTGGGACACTGCTCCAGAGTGTGCTGAGCAGTGTCCTCGGCCGCGCCACAATCGTGGCAGCCTGGCCGCTCCTCCCGCCTCGCGACCCGGTGCAGGTACTCACCGAAGCACCCATGTCCGGTGAGCACCTGCACCATGCGGAAAGTGAGGGGTTTGCGCCGGCGGCGCATCCACGCCTCCAGGACCGGGCGCAGCGCATCCGCAACGCGGACTCCATACCGCGGCTGCGCCAGGTCCTCCCCCCACCTCCGCATCATCTCCACATGCCCTCGCTGGCGATACCGCCCCACCTCCACCGACGTGGGGCGCTCGCCGAGAATCCTCCTATCCGAGACAAACCCGTATACCTCGGCGAGCACCTCCGCCACCAACTCCCAGGGCGGGTCGCCAGCGAGGGCGGTCGCGGCCGTCCAAGCTACCGTACGGTACCCCCTTATCGCCCTCTGCGCTATGACCCGCTGCGCTCTGCGCAGCTGGGCCCTGTTGCGGTTGCAGAGGGCGTCCGCCCATATCGGGGCACCGTACGTGGCCATACTCCGGCAGATGCCGGAGTACAGCCGCCTACACGCGGCGCTGGGCCCGCCCACATTGGGCAGGAGGCGACCCAGCGCCGCCGCAGCTCTGATGACCCTCGGCCCCAACCGCTCGAAGTGGGGGCCGAAGGTCCATCTCCCGTCAAGGGTGAGGCCCAGGTACCTCATCTGGGCACTCACCCTTATTCTCCTTCCTCCTATTTGGAGGTGTGCTCCCGAGGGGGGGCCCCGCCTGCCGGTCCCGCGGAAGAGGAGGGCTTCGGTCTTCTCCAAACGGACCCGAAGCCCAAGCCTCTCTATACGGCTGACCACTAGTCCTACACCGACTTCGGCCAGCCGCGCCGCCTCCACAAAGGTCTTACCCCGGGACGTGACGAGGGTGTCATCTGCGTAACAGATGACGCCCATCCCGGGGAGGAGACGGCCCCGCAGGACCCAGTCGTATGCGAGGTCCCACAGGATGGGGCCCAGAACGGACCCCTGTGGAACCCCGCACCCGACAACCCTTCTGACCATATGGCCCCTCGCGTCCTCGTAGCACACCTCCCTGTCCTCCAGGTATGCCTTCAAGAGCCTCCCCAAGTACGGAGGCACCTCAAAATACTTGAGGGCCTCCAGGATGGTACTGTGGGGGAGGCTGTTGAAGGCATTGGCGATGTCGAGCGACACCGCCATCACCACCTCTCCCTCGCGCTCCGCATCCTCCGTCACCGACCTTAGGCGCCTTATGGCGTCGACGGTCGACCGTCTGGCCCGGAACCCGAACTGGGCATCCGAAAGGCCCGGTCCCGGGCCATCCTCCAAATGCTGAGCGAGGCGGGAGGCGACAACCCTCTCCAGGGCCTTGCCCGCCTCGTTCAGCAGAACGACCGGTCGAACCGCCGACCCCGAGTCCGGGGGCCGGTCTCCCTTCAACAGAAGGCAGAGCCGGCCCACCCTGAAGGGTCCCCGACCGCAAGCAGCAGTCGAGGAGCTCCCGGAACCTGTCTCCGAGGTGCACGAGAGCCAACGCTAGCACCTTCCCGTGCACCCCGTCCGGACCCGGCGCCCTCTTTTTGCCTCGGAGGCGGTCAACGACCGCCTCCATCTCCTGGTCGGCTCTAATCTTAACCCTGATTATCTAACAGAATTCGTTAATCCGCGACTACCTAGCTGGGTTACCAACCGCGAATTAGACGAATCAAACCCGGGTATTACCTAACGCCCTAATGCGAGTGTGTCTGTGAACATTGTGTATAGATATTTGTGTTATAAAATATATATATGTGTATATAACTTTGTGAAGACAATTAGCAGACGTGTGTGTGACTGTATGGCCTATTTTCTCTACGGTCCACTAATTACGGATAATGCAATTATCGCAGAGTCACGATAATTTATACAGGTTTAATTAAGAAGTTACACCGGCATACGAGATTATAGTCGCCTCGACATTCCGTGATGTATGTATACACCTCACGAGCGTTTTTATTTCACGCTAGAAAGATGTTTCCCTAATGTTCTGTAAGGAGACCTGGTCCGCCTTACCTTTAACGATCCCAGGTCGTGTGATTAGATTTAGACAATCAAATATCGCTTTAGTTATGTTAGTATATGGGTATCAAATGAAAGGGCTTGACTAGTAGAACACAGTTCACTATGAAAAATAATAAAATCCAAGATGGCCGTCAACAAAAGGGCCGGTTACATATTTTCTCACAACAAAGTCTTTGGAAGGATTATGCATTGAGGAATTAGATTGCAGCAAATTGTCAGGAAAGAAACCGTGTAATAATGAGGCACTAAATTAACTTAATAGAATTAGAAGTACTATATAATGAAATTAAAAACTACAAACTTGAAAATAAAAATTATGTAAAAAATAATTTCAATTTAAACGCTTTTATTGAAAATAATGTACTAAAAGCTAAAAAATAATTCGGTAGATCCCAGGTTCCAGTCATCACACCCCTCTCCCTCATAAATCTAAGGCATTGATCAGACAAAAAAATAAAATCGTTGGGCGTAGCGTAAACTGAGTTGACTGGATGGAAACAATTCAATAAAATCGTTTAAATTAAAATTATTTTCTACATAATTTTTATTTTGGTGTCACCATAGGTAATATAGTTCTACAGCGTTTATGACAGTTTGCAATAGATTTATTGCCAAAACCTGGTAAGAGAATCAACAAAAAAATATGTGGGAATCATGTGCCCATAACCTGGTTAAGGGTTAAGGCAAAATTATTATTTCAAAAATGAGTGGGGGTGACGTAGTATCAACTCATATTCAAGAACAATGGCTCTAAATCACAACAAGCTTGCGGAATATTGACAAATTTAAAATCGCAAGATGGCTAGGTGATGATCAATCCTATGCGGAGTTACACGGTTTTAGCGATGTCTCTGAAAGGGCATAGGCTTGCATTATTTAGTTAAAAACAACTAATAACAGTTATGTGCCACTTATAAGAGCTGTTACTGCAAAAACAAAGCTCGCACCTAGGGCTAAAACGCTGATATTGCCACGTTTAGAATTATGTGGACCTGTCTTACTTTCTATATTTATGAATAAAATAATTGATGTTATGCCGAACGGAACATGCATCCCAGTGTATAGGTGGACCGATTCTCTCATGATATTGGGATGGCTTCAAGGCGAACCGTCACGTTGAAAGGTTTTTGTTGCAAAGCGAACAAAATAACTTATTGACACTATTGCACCGTCGCACCCACTGTGCGATTCCGATTAATAAAAAAGTGGACATTGATGTTACAGTCCCAAGTGTAATACTTGAAGAAATAATACACTGCAGCAACAGTATGTATTGTTTATTCTCTTCCAAAATCCCTTATTAATTACTAATTAATAATCTACAAGCAATCGTTTTACTCCTGACCTATAATTATGGACTTGAAAAACCATGTAGGTCTGTACTCCGCGAGCTCGTGTCTCAGAATGCCTTGCCGACTGCGCGCATGGCACCCCCTCCACCCCGACGGTCTCAAAAGGCGGGAATTCCAACAGCTAAACTATACGCTCAACGGAAGTGCCCTGGGCGCAGTCAACACACGCACCATTAATTATACTAGGCAATACACTTGCATTATAAATTATTACAACTATTATAAATCAATTAAAGTAGTATAATGTATGGAAATTCTTACAGTCGGCCATTCCTGAAAAATTTCCCGTCCCGGGAAATGCAAATTAGTTAAAGCGATCTCTACAAAATTATAATTGTTGAGACCTCTACAATCCATAGATATAATCGAATATTGTTGTGGCCTCTACAATCCACAGCCAATATAATCGAATATTGTTGTGACCTCTACAATCCTCAGACAATGTAGTCGGATATTGTTGTGGCCTCTACAATCCACAGCCAATATTATCGAATATTGTCGTGACCTCTACAATCCACAGCCAATATAGTCGGATATTGTTGTGGCCTCTACAATCCACAGCCAATATAATCGAATATTGTCGTGACCCCTACAATCCACAGCCAATATAGTCGGATATTGTTGTGGCCTCTACAATCCACAGCCAATATATTCGGACATTGTTGTGGCCTCTACAGTCCACAGCCAAAATAATCGGACATTGTTGTTGCCTCTACAACACGCTACCAATAAAATTGAATATTATTACTATTTCCATATTCCATAACATAAGTAATTTCTTGTAAAAATAAATTAACTTATGACTCTTAATAAATGAAGAGTATGAATGTGTTTTAATCGCCATTCGTCGGTCATTTTGTATATTAATAAATGAAATTTACATTATTTATTGATTTATTGCTCTGAATTACTCGCATATGTACATACATTATGAACAATCACCTATTTATTTTTCTTGAAACATTTTAAATGAAAGCAATATTTTTCAGAAAACTAGGAGCTGATTACAATATATATATATAACTTTCTATAATATGTTACCTATTTATCAAAGACAATCATGATGTTATATTATTGTACAAAATATTTATTACTTTTTATCAAGTGCGTATAAATACCATCTAAATATTACTACCGTTTCTCGTAGTTGTGATCATAATGTAATCCATATAATTATTGATAGTCACAAATTCTGTTTATAATGATTAATCGACATAATATAATTCATGTAATTATAAATAGTTTCAAATACCGTTTATCGTAATCGACATCCATCAAAAGTGTGACTCATTCACTCACTATCTTCATCATTCGAATGTTCTGATTCTGTATCTGCTCTACCGAAAACCATCCAGGGATGAATTTTATCTACTGAAAATATACCAGAAAACTTTCGAGGACCTTTGCGAGACAAGGGTGTGTCTTCGATAACGTATCTGTCGTTATCTAATACTTTAACGATGCGATATGGGCCACGGAGTTTAGGCACTAGTTTCCTACTCTTACCTAGGGATGGAACCTCTCTCTCTATCCGAACTAGTTCACCTACCTTATAATTAACATCTTTTCTGTGTTTGTCATACTGTTCTTTTTGTTTTTCCTGACTTTCTTTAATGTGTTCGGCGACTTCTTTTCTAGTTTGTTCTAAGTCGGAAATGCTTTCTGTTTCATTGGCAACGTTAAGTTGGAGTATTGAGTCTGATGTACCTATTAGATTCAGACCGAATAATGTCTGCGCAGGACTCTTCCCTGTTCCCTTATTAGTTGTGTTGTTGAGTCCCCACTGAATTTCGGACACGTGCTCATCCCAAAAGTTATCTGGCTCTTCAAGATTCATAGCAGTTAATGCCGCTAAAATTGTACGATTGTAGCGCTCCACTTGCCCCTTGTTCAGTTTTCCTATACAATAAACCTTTCTTTAAAATGAAATTATTTTTAATTTCAACAACATTGTTATTTTCTACGTCATTTAAGATAGCTGTAATTCTATGTAATTCGGGATCGTTCTGTTGCACCGTGGCTATCCAATCGGTATCAATTTGCATAACCTGCACTTCCCTTACTTTATCCGGAATCGGATTACGACTAAGTGCGTCTACGTGGGACATCGCCACACCTGGTTTGTAGACCACCATGTGCACCATGACACCATGACACTCTTGTGCGTGACACTCTTGTGCACCATGACACTCTTGTCAGAAAATTACACCACTACGGTATCAGGAACAAGGCTCTCGAACTTCTGTCTTCTTATCTGGGCAATAGGATACAGAAGGTCGATGTTAATGGTAAAATATCTTCGGGGTCCCCTGTAGTCATGGGAGTCCCACAGGGGTCAATTCTAGGTCCATTCTTATTTTTAGTATATATAAATGACTTACCTTATTATGTAAAGGATAAACATGAGATTGTATTGTTTGCGGATGATACCTCTTTGACATTCAAAATTAATAGACAGTTAGGTAATTATGACGAAGTTAACGATGCTCTCTCTAAAGTTATGCATTGGTTTAATGTTAATAATCTGCTTTTAAATGATAAAAAGACTAAAGTAATTAAGTTCTCAACACCTAATGTAAGACAGGTGACTACCAATGTACATGTTAATGGAACTAATTTAGCCCCTGTGGAGACAACTGTGTTCTTGGGTATAACAATTGACTCCAGACTACAATGGGGCCCACAAATTGAAAAAATATCAGGAAAACTAAGTTCTGCAGCCTATGCAGTGAAGACTATTAGATGGCTCACTGATATTGATACGGCTAGAATAGTTTATTTCAGCTACTTTCATAGTATTATGTCATATGGAATTCTTCTTTGGGGTAACTCCGCGGATATTAACACCATCTTTTTATTGCAAAAGAGAGCCATAAGAGCTATCTACAAACTTGGTCCTCGGGAGAGCCTTAGAGAAAAATTCAAAGAAATAAATATTCTAACAGTCGCATCGCAATATATCTATGAAAATCTTTTGTATGTCCATAAAAACATAGACTCATTTTGTAAAATGAGCGATACTCATAACATAAATACTAGATATAAGCATAATCTTGTGTTACATGCAAGCCGTCTCCACAAAATAAGTAATTCTTTTATGGGGCAATGTATACGGTTCTATAACAAACTTCCCAGCAATATAAGAGAATTGTCAATAAACAAGTTTAAAACTACTATTAAAGCCAAATTGTGTAGCAGGGC
>CANNQC010000028.1:0-15722 GCA_947507595.1 Pyralis farinalis
TTTCGCTTCATGTATTGATATAACATGTGACATATTCTAATACCACAATCAGGAACCAAAAAATCTTTAAGACGGTGCTTGCCTTACTTACTTTACACACACACATATTTAGTAGAGTGTGAGTCTAACCAAACATGCCAAACACAAACCCAGCTGCAACCTGTCTATGGATGGGTTTAGTTACTTTGAGTTCATTTAGTATCAGACACATCAGTTTTCTATAGATGGCAGTTGTTACGCAAAGAGAGGTACGGCACAGTCTGACTGGGGAAGCACCTCCACTTTACATCTTCACACCATATCCAAATAACAACCCCCTGGAGGAATGTTGTGTTCCTGTGAGAATATATATTCAATCACAAGTATTATAGTGTAAGTTATAGCTTCAGTATTTCAAGCATTTATAGATAGAATCTGGTATGCCATGTTTGTATACCTCCCAATTGTGTAAAAAACTGTATATTCAGTTGAAGGACTTTACTTCAGAAGTGCAAACTTCTAAGTTTCATAAACTTGTAAACATTATTTTTGGGTTGTTAATGAAGAGTGACGGTCATGCGAGTTTACTGCCTAAACAAAATTTCATTTTACAAGTCATAATTTCTTGAAGTTACAGGTCCTCTAAACCTACGTACTTAGCTTGTCAATAATTTCTAGTATCATATGAATAAAAAAGATCATATTCAGCAAGCAGTAATTTAATTTAAAGGTACATAAATCTTTGCTTAAATATGAAAGCATTCTATGAAATCAATATGTGATGAAAAAATTTAATGAGAAAAAAACTCATCATGGCAAAATTACTTTATACTACAAAAGTGTGTATATGTGTGAACACACCACTAATATTGTAAATGTGAATGGTTTACAGTATTTTTGTGTACATCTGTACACTATATCACAAAAAATGTAATGTCTAGTGCTATGAAATAATAACTTATTCTTGGTTAGGTTAGAATTGGATTGGTGTGTGACCAGAAATTTATGAACTGTCACGCTTTTTACTGAGACTGTTATTAGCTAAACACAGTAATTATTATTGTACTAAAAAAATTGAACTTACATGAATCCGTACGTATTATAAACATATTTGTAGGAACCATCCATGATGTGCGCAGATATATAAATGAGAAAACCCCAGCATAACACAAACACTAGCAGTGTTTTAATATAGGAGCACTTGTTACAGCCCTTATTAACATCAGCCAACAGGATAGCTATGGGGACTATGAGCAAAACTGGATAAAGAGCTTGGTGTGTAGCAAGCGCAATAAATGCACAAGCTAATATTCTATGGCCACTAGAGGCTGACCACAAGGATGCTGCCACCAACAAATTCTGTATAACCGTCGTAGTCATACCGGCACAATTCAATACTGAGTACGGATTAAACAAATACACTGATAAAACATACTCAGATGCTTCTTTTAACTGTCCATCATTTAAAAGCATTGTCTTCGATTCCTCGGCTACTTCAGATAAATGGTTCTCTTGTGATTGTTTAAAAAGTCGTATAAACGCTTTAGATGTCCGATAAAGAAGATGTGCAGTCAGTAAATCAAATACAGTAAAGAGAACTGGCAATAAATAAGGTACAGTCTTCATGAGGTAATGGAAAAACAGTAGCATAATTGGAGACTCATGGAATGAATCTCCTTCATACGGATTAATGCTGTGATCATAAAGATATACTCCCTCAATTAACCTCTTCCAAGAGTTTAGAGGCGTTGCAATTTCCACTCTATTTGCGATAGTTTGCCAGTAGTCTATTTGTATGAGCCAATATCTAACTAAACCGGCTACTACATACTTTAGTATTACAGCCATATTTGTCGTATAACTAATGAAAAAGTTGGTTTATTTTTATTTATCAAATTTATTTTACTAGGCTGACGTAAATATATGCTAGTTTCCTTTTGGTTTTTTTTTTTTGGTTCTTTTTATCCCCGAGGGGAAAGGCAAAGGGATCTAGCCCATACAGCCACGTCATCAGTTTAGAACCATTTGAAAATCTTAATTCTATGTTCCAGCTTCAGGAACTGTGCTCAAAAAATACTTGGGAAGGGTACTTCGACCCAATCAACCCAGTTTAAATACCACCCGTAAAACGATAGGAATTTTACAAGGTTTTCTTGATGAACTTATTCACGTCTTCCAAAAAGTGCATAAACGTGTTATATTTGAGTTTTTCCATTATTGTATAATTGCACTAGCACTTATGTTACAAAACACTATCAAAATTGTCACATAAAACTAATTTTACACTGAATTGTAAAAAAATCAAATATAAGAACAATGTAACTCGTCAAAAGCGCGGGAAGAAGTCGTTTCGTTTTGGTTTCGTTATTAGTTACATTTTTTTTTTGATTCTTTTTATCCCCGAGGGGAAAAGCAAAGGGATCTAGCCCATACAGCCAAGTCTTCAGTTTAGAACCATTTGAAAATCTGAATTCTATGTTCCAGCTTCAGGAACTATGCTGAAAAAATACTTGGGAATGGTACCCAGACCCAATCAACCCAGTTTAAAACCCACCCGTAAAACGATAGTGGCTTTTACAAGGTTTTTTCTTAATGAACTTATTCACGTCTTCCAAAAAGTGCATACACGTGTTGTATTTGAGTATTTTCATTACTGCATAATTTCACTAGCACTTATGTTACAAAATACTATCGAAAATGTCACATAAAACTAATTTTATACTGAATTGTAAAAAATTCAAGTAGAACAACAATGTCACTCGTCAAAAGCGCGGGAAGAAGTCCGTTATTCGTTACAGTGTGTGGTACTTTTATATATATATATATAAGGTGTTTTTTTTATATATGCCCGAACTTCAATGGGAGAAAGAGTATCGTTTATTTGTTACGATAGACAAGAAACTTCGTGTCCCGGCATCGTTAAAAAAGTTTGAGAAATCAAATAAATAAAGTGCCTACTTGGTTCATGGTGCATAATGATTGCCCCGATGATGATGATGAATCATCAGTTGTTAATAATTCAGTTTGACGGGGTCGATGCACGAGTCGCGGGTCTAATCGAATTCGCCATTTACACAGCGACGACCACAGCCTGTGTCGAGTTGCCAGCCTGACAGTTGCCAGTCGTAAAGCTCAGTTAAGAGAGGTAGGACGCGTCAAAGCAGCCCGTCTGGAGAAGTACCTTCACCTCACAGAAAACTGCAGCCAAAGAACAACTATTTCTGCGAGTGAGTAAGGTTACGAGGAGTTTCTGTATCAGTAGCGGGGGTGGCAACGCGCAAGCGATACTTTCTGTGTTGCAAGCGTTTATAGGCTACGGTAACCACTTTACATCAGGTCGACCGTACGCCTCCCAACGTTGTATACAAAAAAGAAATACCTATGACGGCTGTGACTATACCAGCTGATACATCACCTAACAATGTTTTTTACATAGGTAGGTAGGGCGCATCAAAGCAGTCCGATAGGGGAAGTACCTCTATCTCACAGAAAACAGCAGCAAAATAACAACTTACTGGGTGGAGGGTTGTTGATGTGATGTGAGTGAGTGATGTTACCAGAAAGCAGTGAGAGGAGTTGTTGTGTGAGCAACGGGGGTGGCAACCCGCGTGCGATAAACTTAGTGCGAGCGTTCATAGGCTACGGTAACCACTTTACATCAAGTGGTCCGTATGTTTATTTGTCTCCCGACGTAGTAAAAAAAAAGATGCGCCTGATCCAAAGTATGAAACAGATGAAACAGCTGATTTGCTTCATACGAGGTAACAAACATTCATCACTAAGTCTGATTAGTTTACACTTAGATACATTTTCAACGAATTAGGTAGTTACTCGTATTTCACTTTGAGTGGTTTGTTTACTTAGAATATTATTCTAAGTTTGTTTATGGGAACGATAAAAAAAATGATATTGTTGGTAATTGTATACGAGGTTCGATATAGGAAAAGGTACACTTACACCACTAAGGTGGCAAACAAGCTTAGGTCCTTCCTGATTGTAAACAGTTATCGTAGCATTTGGACATTTTTAACACCAGGGGTCTCGCTTATGTGATATTCGGTGAGTACCTACTTAGTTAACGCCGGTACAGTAGCGCTGATAGCTACCTATCTAGATAAATAAAAATGTAAATTTAAAACACTTACGGGATTTAACAGCTGATCCACTTTTCTTAAAAAATAAAAAGCTGTCGGATAACGTTTGTTACATTAACTAGCGTGTTTAAAAGGTCATCAGTTTATTTACTAGTTATTTACACATCACAATCACGACACTCACTCACACGACACGACACCTCTCTAAAAGAACTGGGTCCTAACACTTTCACCGAGTAGGTATACCTGCCCAGATCGGGCCGCACTACCCGAGGATTATGAAGTGGTATGGATGTAGCCCTTCATCGCTGAGTAACTACTACACGTAACTATTGCTCACATTGAAAACGGCAGCTCCGTGGCCATATTCACGAAAACTGTATACTGCGCCGAGGATGGTGTGATGACTCGTATTCCGAATTTTACTCACACACTCGCGATAACAAAGTACCATTTGGAGATACTCCTGATTAGAGTAACGATGTCCAGGAATGATTACGGTCACGCGTAGTAATGTAATGCGCGACACTTGTTAAAAGACTGCGGTGCTCTGCCGCGCAATTAGTTTGAATGCGCTGCGTTGATTGCGCATGCGCGGCGCTGACGGCGACGACGGCGGCGTTTGGCGGCAGCGAACAAAGAGCCGCTGAATACACTAGTATCGTACCTATGGCATGCTTTGTAATACTTTCCTAGCTGGTTGGTGTCATACAACAGAAAGCTACTTTTTAAGACGGATTTATTTTTTCTATGAAAGAATTTGTAACACGTGGGGCATAAAATATATTTACTATCATAATCAGCATACATAATACTATTTCCCATTTCAATTTGGGCATATACTTTAAGAACACCATATATATATATATATATATATATGGCAATAGTGTTGCTACTTTATGCCAGTGTCAAAGTCTTCAGCATAGGACCATTTGAAAATCTTAATTCTATGTTCCAGCTTCAGGAACTGTGCTGAAAAAATATTTGGGAAGGGCACCTAGACCCAATCAACCCAGTTTAAATACCACCCGTAAAACGATAGTGATTTTTACAAGGTGTTCTTGAAGAACTTATTCACGTCTTCCAAAAAGTACATAAACGTGTTATATTTGAGTTTTTTCATTACTGTATAATTTCACTAGCACTTATGTTACAAAATACTATCAAAATTGTCACACAAAACAAATTTTATACTGAATTGTTAAAATTTCAAGTATAACAACAATGTCACTCGTCAAAAGCGCGCGAAGAAGTCCTTATTCGTTACAATGTTTTCAGGGTTACCAACTCCTAAAAATATGTATCCCTAAATGAAAGTATAGAAACCCATAAAATGTTCTAAGTAATTTTGAAAACCCCTTAAAAATTTAAGTTATAATTTGAGTACGTAAGTCATTACAAATTACATATAATTTATATTTTACACATAATACAACTTATCTAAAGTCTCTAGCCCATACAGCCAAGTCATCAGTTTAGAACCATTTGAAAATCTTAATTCTATGTTCCAGCTTCAGGAACTGTGCTGAAAAAATACTTGGGAAGGGTGCCTCGACCCAATCAACCCAGTTTAAATACCACCCGTAAAACGATAGTGATTTTTACAAGGTTTTCTTGATGAACTTATTCACGTCTTCCAAAAAGTGCATAAACGTGTTATATTTGAGTTTTTTCATTACTGTATAATTTCACTGGCACTGTTGTTATAAAATACTATCAAAATTGTCACATAAAACTAATTTTACACTGAATTGTAAAAAATTCAAGTATAACAACAATGTCACTCGTCAAAAGCGCGGGAATAAGTCGGTTTCAGCAGGTTTCAGCGTACGTTTTCTCTTCTTTCAAGGTGTAGTTGTGGCAGTCATATCTCATTCAAGTACTGTTTTTGTTTTTGCTCAGAGGTGCCAACAATGCACGGCATGACAAAATAGACAGCGAAAATTTGTCTGATAGGTATTAGAAAGAGGAAATATACCTCTTTTCTCTGTCTACACCGCAAGGGATTTGTCGTTAAGTTATAGATAGATAGGAGGACAACCCCCAATGTAGTAGCTGCTCTAGTACTTTTTGTTAAATGAATTCTTCCCATCACTTTTGGAGAGGCAAAAGCAGCGCCATGCAGCCATCGTCTTAATTTAGTTTTCTCAGTTTCCTATTTGTTACTAATTTCATTTTTTTTTGTTCTCTTCATCCCCGAGGCGA
Source organism: Pyralis farinalis (assembly GCA_947507595.1). Classification (NCBI taxonomy): domain Eukaryota; kingdom Metazoa; phylum Arthropoda; class Insecta; order Lepidoptera; family Pyralidae; genus Pyralis; species Pyralis farinalis. The sequence continues at coordinate 6,279 of CANNQC010000028.1, forward strand.
AAGGCAAAAGGATCTAGCCCATACAGCCAAGTCTTCAGTCCGGAACCATTTCAAAATCTTAATTCTAGTTGTACCAGCTTCAGGAACTGTGCTGAAAAAATACTTGGGGAGGATACCCAGCCCAATTCTGCAGATTAAATACCATCCGTAAAACGATAGTGATTTTACAAGGTTTTCTTCATGAACTTCTTCCAAAAATCACGTCTTCCAAAAAGTTCATGTTATATTTAAGTTTTTTCGTTATCTGCTATATAATTTCACTAAGACTTCTGTTACAAAATACTATAAAAATGTCGCATAAAACTAATTATATTCTGAATTGCAAAAATTCCCGGTAGGTATAACAACAATGTCACTCGTAAAAGCGCGGGATGATGTCAGCTTCCTTTAGTAGGTAGGTACTTATTTATATAATTGTCATTGCAAATTACATGCTGATAGCATAACATAGGTTGGAATTTCAATGGATAATTTCATAGACAAATTGAACACTACGTTAGTTCTCTATTATCCTAATCTGCGACAAAATGTCGATATTAACTTGGAGTCTTTTTCTCGGAGAAAGTCGAGAGCCAACATTCTCCGGGTCAGAGCATCTAATTTCAGGAACGGTATGATATGACCATAATTTACTAAACATCTTGTTATTAATTACAGAAATACTATACAGAAACATTTATATTTGGGCTTTGATTAAAACAATATAACATTTTTTTTTTTGACCTGACTATGTACCCCTGTGGGCCGTTACTACGTTACCGAAAGGGAGAGGCGGCGGGCGTGAGTCGCCGCAGCCTGAAAAATAAAAAAAAAGTGACTGCCTAAGGGCCCCAGAGAGGTGTCGAACCTCGGCTTAAGGCGTCGCGGAACTACAAAATCGAGCACGCGGGTTCATGCGGGTTCATTCAAGATCAGAGCCGCCCAGTAGGCCGATTCTACTAAAAAACTGCAACTGCACTGCAGCGCGGCGTGTGTCAAAATGCGTACACTTTGACGTTTCGTTAAGGGATCTGACAGCAGCGACGTTTAACGAAACGTCAAAATGTACGCATTTTGACACACGCCGCGCTGCAGTGCAGTTGCAGTTTTATAGTAGAATCGGCCTACAGGTACCTGGGCTACTCGGTACCTGGTGTATCGCGCAGAAGTCCTAACTGTCCGCACTTGGATCCGCCGAGTGTGGTGTGTATGTGGAGTGTCGGGGTCGGGGTCGGAGAGGTAAGGGGCATTCGCAATCGTAATGCGATCATCGGAATCAAAGTGTGAATACTGCGCCGGAACCCCCGGGCGTCGATCCGCGGGGTGTAATTGGCAACCAATGGGTTGGGGTGTCGAGAGGCTGTTTCGAAGTAGCGCCGCGACGCTTCCTTCATGAAACTAATGATGGAAGGGAGTTCAAGGTCGAGATGGAGATCTGCGGCCCTGAAATAATGAGGGGCGCCGGTTGCATTGCGAGCAAACCAATTTTGGATGATCTGGAGCTTAGCCAGATGAGAGCGCGCAGCATGTGCGTACACTACGCTGGCGTAGGTGAGGACGGGGCGGATACAGGCTTTATAGAGTGTACATTTATTTCTACGTGACATTCTACGATTCTTGAATATCGGAGCCGGCTCGCTCCGGTAGCTCGCCTAGGTAGAACGCGGCTTTTTTCCTAACAGCGGTGATGTGAGATCCAAACGTCATTCTGGAGTCTAGGATGACACCTAGGTATTTGGCCTTCTTGACCCATGGTATGGATCGACCGAACAATCAGGTGGGTCTCACGGTCCTATGTTAGGAAAAAAGAACACTGAACACTTTTCTCCGGATTCACCTCGATTCGCCAACGTCGGAACCATTCGCCTAGCTAGAGCGTTAGCCGCTCTCTGTAGCCTATCCGATGTGTTGGATTTGGCTCGTTCGGAAGTGTAAAGCGCCGTATCATCGGCGAAGAGGGCTAACTCCCCGTCTTGGGACCATTGTTGGTGTACAACGTGTATAGGATAGGACCGAGCACCAAGCCCTGGGGGACTCCGGCTCGGATCGGGTGCGGCCTTGAAAGAGTGCCGTGGGCTCTGACGCGGAGGGAGCGATTTGACAAGTAGACGTGCTCCGTGATACGGTGCACTTGGTGGACTGCCGAGTGCTTGGGACGGAACCCAAACTACTCGTCGATGAGGATGCCTCTAAGTTCGATGAACTTTTTGAGGCGAATGACTATGATGCGCTTATGATGGAGGCGGGTATGCGAGCGCCCGTTGGCTTGCGTCGGCTTCATATGCCTCTTCGGCGCCTTGGGGCAGTCACCGTAATTAGCGGTATGTCCCACTGTACCGCAGAGTACGCACGCTGGCGGCTCCATCGCTAAAGGACTTTCTCCTTTAGCGTGTATTGAATGACGCAAACAGGTGGTCGGTGAACAAGACGAAGTATCGCTACTATGAAACAATACGCTGCGCCGCTGTGCCATGACGACTACGCATGGCCGTGCAATTTAGCTCGTCGTACACTTACGTATCGTATACTTCTGTCTCGTAAAACTAATTCAAACATATTTAATAAGAAAAATGTAGGTACCTACTTACGAGTGGAAATTAATGCCGTGTGATTTGTTTTTTCTTTTTAATTATTTGTGCAATCTTTAAAAGCACACGAAGGCATTAGATACCTTTATTCCGCCGAAAATCTCATAGTACAATTATCTCAATAACACGCGTGTGATGTGCGAAGCGAATGTTACTCGGATTGCGACTATGTTAAATTAGGCACCGTAGGGCTAATTTATGAATACCATGCGCTAGAAGCTAGTCACGTATCTTTGTTATTTTGTTTGAATCAAAGTATTTGGGTCAAAGTTTTTTTTCAAAGTTCGTATTTCTCATTTTATGTTGAAAGTAATTCATTTACATAAGATCAACGAACTGGAGGAACGAAACGAACGAAATAATAGTTTGTGGATCGTAGAAAGTTTAGTCAAGTTTATCGATCGATATAGTCGATTAGCTATGTCCAAATTAGTCTGAACTGCACAATATAAGTATGTTCTGTCTTGGCTGTCTTCTGACTTAGTAGTAGAAAGCCATAATTTGACCTGGGTATACATCCGATATACTGAAAAAATAAATTTTTTAAATATTTTTTACGACACCTACCCTACACGTCAATTTTAATGGATATCATTTTGTTTATTCTATCCCATGATGTGGTATATCAGTGGATTTAAAATATATAGTTATGTGAAAACTCTTTTTGGATTTAGGGATCGAACACCACAAATTCATTCATATAAGTACACCAAACACGCATAGGTACATAAAACATCATGACATAAATAAAACGAAATATAGATTTATTTATTTACTTTATATCATCAGGTCGTATCTACCTACTACCGGATATATATCTTCTCTAAAGCCCAAGCGTTGCTATAATAAGTCGTAAGATAACGTAATGTCTTCCTTTGTATGTATGAAACACGCTGAAACAAGAGAAATACAGCCTTGTTTCATATATAGAGATAGATAGGGCGAGACAGGATTGATATCTTACGATATATTATAGCAACGTCTGTGATGAGCTTAATGCTTTCCATCAATTTATTATTTACATATGAGTTTAATAGTTTACACACTGAATAATTTAAGTACCTACACCTAAAATGTGTATTCCGATAGAAGATTTAGGACGAATAGGTTATCAGTTAGGCATAACTTTGTAGGGGTGTGTGTTACATAGGTACATTGTTACAGGGCATTGAGAATAAAATAATATATAATAATAAATAATATATAATAAATATTTTTTAGTTTGTCAATACAAATTTAAAGTTTTATCTATAGGGGAATCAATAGATAGGTATAAACTACGAAATACAATCAAGACCTTCCGACATTGTATGACAGACGGATAGCTTTGTGTTGTTGCATATTTTGTAAACTATAAACTTACTTACTAATAATACAGTATTATTGTTTTAATTACCCGACACCCATACACCTTTTTACAAGTTTTCATAATTCTAGTGGCCACGGAGAAAGTTTTCTAATGATGAATGGTAAATTAATTATAATATACATATACTAGGTATAAACTACTTTAACTAATTACCTAAAGGTTTTGTAAAATTTTCTGAGTACGACGCATAACATTTTACTTCAGTAAATTTCATTACAATAATAATAAATATTTAATAATAATTTTAACACTTACATACCTACTGTGTACATCAGGATGATTAGACATATATGGGATGGAGCGCTGAATTTGATCCTTTTTTGTAAACATTAGGTATGTTTTGGATGTGTGGTATTGATAAGTGTAAAAAATTGTGTTACCTACCATCAAAGAAATATCACGTTAATTTGATTTTTATTTGAAAGAGATAACTGTAATTATAAAATTACAGTTATCTCTTTCAAATCATATTTTAACAATTAAACTATTTATTTCGTTAAAATGCAGGTACCTACTTTCGATGAACCATAATTTGTTATGCCATACACGGAGGTCGAAAGATACAAAAGATATAATTTTATATACATGACTGTTTCTCTGTTCATATATACCAATTTCAATATTATTTTTTTCAACTGAAATGCTTAAAAAATAAATACTTATAACAATCAGATCGAACAAATATAAATCGGTAATAAATACACCCCAAGGATATATTTTCATACATCCCTTATAAAATCCTGACGGTCGTCTTATCTAGTTGCGAACAAATATTAATAAGTAGGTACAGAAGATTAAAATCTATATAGTATCATAACTAGCCTATCCTAGGAACTACCATGAGTGCGTACATTAAAATGAATACCTGGTAAGGTAACCTAAGTAAGTTTTTTTTTTATGCTACGTCGGGAGGTATACAAGGCCCAAGGCATACGGCTCACCTGATGTAAAGCGGGTACCGTAGGCTATTAACGCTTGCGATATATTAAGAATCACTCGCGCGATGCCTCTCCTGCTGTTTACACAGCAACTCCTTGGGAGCTTACTGGTGACCTCAGTGACACGCAGGAACATAATAACCCTCTAGGGAGTTGTTATTTGGCTGCGGTTTTCTGTGAGGTGGAGGTACTTTCCTAGACGGGCTGCTTTGATGCGTCCTACCTCTCTTAAAACATTCTGACCAAGCCAAACAGACATGTTCATGCACACAAATGCTTGCCTTGTGTGAGAATCGAACCCACGAGCGTTGATGTCAAAGTCGCGTTATTCACGACTGAGCCACCGAGCTCGTCAAAAATATATTGTAGGTATTCCTCATTACTAAATAAACAGTCATTTTACATAGTATTGCTATGCGTTGTAAGTTCGTTTGTATTTGCTTAGATACGACGGAATATATCACAGATAGGTAGTTATAGTTTCCATTATAATTAAATTAATTATGTATATAAAATGAAGTATTCAGATGACAAACGCATGTTTTTCATTAAAAATATTAAAGAGCAGGAAATAACTGGTCGTACGGTACTTTCAAAAATATCTTGTTGGCAATTTTGATTCCAATCTTGTTCCAGTTTTCTTGAGCGAAAGGCAAAAATTCACGATAAAGCGCCCGCCAGTTGCTGTTTGAAAATCTGTTTCCCAAATTGGCTGTAAAAGGGAAATAGATTTAAAATTAAACAATATATCAAAGTAAAAATTGATAACACTCTTTGGTATACAGATACAGACAGTAACGAAACAGCACAATTTTATTGCCGTTCAAGTAATATAACAGGAGTTCAAGTTTTTGGTATGTAGAGGTTTTTACAAAATTCCCGTAGGTATATTTATAAAAAAGTTATCTAGTCACTAGAATATGAGCATATCTATGACAGATTTTATTTAACTAAATTAACATTATAAACAGAAAATATTTGTTTTTTTTTGTGTATTTGTTTGTAATGGGTAAACTCAAAAAAAATAGTATTGTCTTAGGTTTTCGCGATTGTTACACATTGAAATTAAACTATTTTTAACGGAAGTATCGCGTGTTTTATTTATTTTGTTGAAACCTGACGTTTCGAACGCTTTGCAGCGTCCGTGGTCGCAGGAAAGACTAAGGTGGTATTTGTCTTACATTAGTTATTCAATTATTACATCTACCGACATGGATGGATTAATTATATATGTTCCGATTCACACAAAAATCGCTCACAGTGTCCGAACATTTTTTAGTAGATCTTTGGATTTGTGACTTGATTATTTTTAGGACTGGATCCCAAGCAGGTGGTACTTGCCAACCATCTTCTCTATTGAAATTGGGGTGTTTTCTTATTTCAATAGCCTCGCGCAACATTCTCGGCATGTAGCGATTCTCCTTGGCGAGGATTTGTGGTTTATCGAACCGGATGTAATGGTTTGGTTGGTCCAGTGTATGTTCACATACTGCAGAGTTTTTATCGCGCCTATTCTTCATATCAGCAATGTGTTCTTTCACACGAGTACCTACGCTTCTCTTTGTTTGCCCTATGTATGATAAACCACATTCGCAGTCTAATTTGTATACTCCTGCATCTTGTAGGGGGATATTAGACTTGATAGGTCTTAGAAATTGACTGATCTTCTTATATGGCTTGAAATAAGTTTTAATTGAAGCTCGCCGTAAGATGTTGCCAATTTTGTCTGTGACTCCCTTTAAGTATGGTAAGATGGCAGGTTGACGTTCAACTGTAGGTGGCTTCGGGCGGCTTCTGTGACGCATGCGAGGGAGAGTGTGACTATTGCTCCGCAGTACTTGTTTGACATGTTGGAGTTCCTCCTCTAGATGCTCAGCGTCGCAGATGCCGTGTGCTCTCTGAAACAAAGATTTGCCTACGGTAGCTAACTGACATGGATGGTGGTGTGAGGTACCATTGAGATATTTATCTGTATGGGTGGGTTTCCTATACACTGTGTGAGTAAGTGAGTTGTCAAGTTTCCTGGTGATTAATATATCAAGGAATGCTAGTGAATTATTTGCCTCTAATTCCATGGTGAATTTGATTTTATTGTTGATGGAATTAAGGTGGTGTAGGAATATAGACACTTTATCTTTGGGTATGACAACAAAAGTATCATCTACGTACCGTTTGTACATCTTCGGCACAGCTGGTGCCATCGACAGCGCTTTCTCCTCAAGGTCTTCCATGAAAATGTCAGCGACAACAGGAGAAATGGGAGAGCCCATAGCTACGCCATCGATTTGGGTGTAAAATTCGTCATTCCAAAGAAAATAGCCAGATGTTAAGCAAAGTTCTAGAAGTTCTCCATATTCCTCAGGCATGTCATTTTCACGCAGCTTCCTTTTCACAGTTTCTATGCATTCTTGTACAGGTAGGCAGGTGAATAGTGACTGTACATCAAAACTGACCATAGTTTCATCACTAGTCAATTTTAGGTCTTTTATTTGGCTAATGAAATGGTAGGAATCCTTAACATATGCACTTGTATGTCCACGAAGTTGTGAGAGTACCTTCGATAGATGTCGAGCCAGTTTGTAGGTTGGTGTGTCAATCTGGCTAACTATGGGTCGTAAAGGAATGCTGTTTTTATGTATTTTCGGTAATCCATACAGTTTTGGTGGTTTAACGCAAGAAGGTACAAGCATGTTTACGTCTAGATTCAGTTTTTCGGAGTGTTTCTTTATTAATTCTTTAGTTTTAGTAAGAATTTTTGCGGTGGGGTCTTTGTTTACCTTTTTATAAGTAGTATCATCCGACAAAAGTTGTTGAATTTTACTGATATATTCGGACGTGTCCATGATTACTGTTGCGTTTCCTTTATCTGCACGGAGAATTGTAAGGTCTGGGTTCTTGCGTAGGTTGTTGAGAGCAAGTATTTCGTCCATAGGAACATTCGGTTTAGGCGGACGGCTTTGACGCAAGACTGCAGAGACGTCTTGACGTATCGCTTCCAAATTTTCCTTTTTCATATTATTTTTCCACAGACAGTACTCGACTTCACAGATAATTTGCTCAAACGGTACTTTTCTAGGTGCAAGTGCGAAATTTAAACCTTTATCAAGTGCCTGAAGGGCCGCGGATTCTATAGTGTGTGTTGACAGGTTGACAACTGATGATATTGACGTTTGTGAGTTTGACGTTTCATTTTTAGCATTGGATTTGTCGCGTCTCGAGTTTACCATAGATAACTTATTAAACTTCTTTACTTGTCTATTTTTATACTCGCTGTATTTTGAAGCGGCCCGTTTGTTTACAATGACCATGCATTTTTGAAAGTCATCTTCTGATAATGTCACCTGTATTTCATTGGTCTGAATTTCGATGGTTTCGGTGATTTTATGTAAATCGAAACGATGTATGCGGATGTTTCGACATAATAATTTTCTACTTGCTTGACGGAGAATGCCGGCGCTTCCAGGAATGTCCTTTTTCGGTGAAATTTTTACACAAACTGGAATGATGTTATTGTCACGACACCGTTTTAAGAAATTTAACGATGTTATTAATCTTGCGCACTTGGTTTTGAGGCACTCTAATCGTCGTATTTTGTTTGCTGTGTTTGGCCCGTACACCGTCACATAGTATTGTCTTAGGTTTTCGCGATTGTTACACATTGAAATTAAACTATTTTTAACGGAAGTATCGCGTGTTTTATTTATTTTGTTGAAACCTGACGTTTCGAACGCTTTGCAGCGTCCGTGGTCGCAGGAAAGACTAAGGTGGTATTTGTCTTACATTAGTTATTCAATTATTACATCTACCGACATGGATGGATTAATTATATATGTTCCGATTCACACAAAAATCGCTCACAGTGTCCGAACATTTTTTAGTAGATCTTTGGATTTGTGACTTGATTATTTTTAGGACTGGATCCCAAGCAGGTGGTACTTGCCAACCATCTTCTCTATTGAAATTGGGGTGTTTTCTTATTTCAATAGCCTCGCGCAACATTCTCGGCATGTAGCGATTCTCCTTGGCGAGGATTTGTGGTTTATCGAACCGGATGTAATGGTTTGGTTGGTCCAGTGTATGTTCACATACTGCAGAGTTTTTATCGCGCCTATTCTTCATATCAGCAATGTGTTCTTTCACACGAGTACCTACGCTTCTCTTTGTTTGCCCTATGTATGATAAACCACATTCGCAGTCTAATTTGTATACTCCTGCATCTTGTAGGGGGATATTAGACTTGATAGGTCTTAGAAATTGACTGATCTTCTTATATGGCTTGAAATAAGTTTTAATTGAAGCTCGCCGTAAGATGTTGCCAATTTTGTCTGTGACTCCCTTTAAGTATGGTAAGATGGCAGGTTGACGTTCAACTGTAGGTGGCTTCGGGCGGCTTCTGTGACGCATGCGAGGGAGTGTGTGACTATTGCTCCGCAGTACTTGTTTGACATGTTGGAGTTCCTCCTCTAGATGCTCAGCGTCGCAGATGCCGTGTGCTCTCTGAAACAAAGATTTGCCTACGGTAGCTAACTGACATGGATGGTGGTGTGAGGTACCATTGAGATATTTATCT
>CANNQC010000029.1:0-59364 GCA_947507595.1 Pyralis farinalis
ACCTAACCTAACCTAACCTAACCTAACCTAACCTAACCTAACCTAACCTAACCTAACCTAACCTAACCTAACCTAACCTAACCTAACCTAACCTAACCTAACCTAACCTAACCTAACCTAACCTAACCTAACCTAACCTAACCTAACCTAACCTAACCTAACCTAACCTAACCTAACCTAACCTAACCTAACCTAACCTAACCTAACCTAACCTAACCTAACCTAACCTAACCTAACCTAACCTAACCTAACCTAACCTAACCTAACCTAACCTAACCTAACCTAACCTAACCTAACCTAACCTAACCTAACCTAACCTAACCTAACCTAACCTAACCTAACCTAACCTAACCTAACCTAACCTAACCTAACCTAACCTAACCTAACCTAACCTAACCTAACCTAACCTAACCTAACCTAACCTAACCTAACCTAACCTAACCTAACCTAACCTAACCTAACCTAACCTAACCTAACCTAACCTAACCTAACCTAACCTAACCTAACCTAACCTAACCTAACCTAACCTAACCTAACCTAACCTAACCTAACCTAACCTAACCTAACCTAACCTAACCTAACCTAACCTAACCTAACCTAACCTAACCTAACCTAACCTAACCTAACCTAACCTAACCTAACCTAACCTAACCTAACCTAACCTAACCTAACCTAACCTAACCTAACCTAACCTAACCTAACCTAACCTAACCTAACCTAACCTAACCTAACCTAACCTAACCTAACCTAACCTAACCTAACCTAACCTAACCTAACCTAACCTAACCTAACCTAACCTAACCTAACCTAACCTAACCTAACCTAACCTAACCTAACCTAACCTAACCTAACCTAACCTAACCTAACCTAACCTAACCTAACCTAACCTAACCTAACCTAACCTAACCTAACCTAACCTAACCTAACCTAACCTAACCTAACCTAACCTAACCTAACCTAACCTAACCTAACCTAACCTAACCTAACCTAACCTAACCTAACCTAACCTAACCTAACCTAACCTAACCTAACCTAACCTAACCTAACCTAACCTAACCTAACCTAACCTAACCTAACCTAACCTAACCTAACCTAACCTAACCTAACCTAACCTAACCTAACCTAACCTAACCTAACCTAACCTAACCTAACCTAACCTAACCTAACCTAACCTAACCTAACCTAACCTAACCTAACCTAACCTAACCTAACCTAACCTAACCTAACCTAACCTAACCTACCTAACCTAACCTAACCTAACCTAACCTAACCTAACCTAACCTAACCTAACCTAACCTAACCTAACCTAACCTAACCTAACCTAACCTAACCTAACCTAACCTAACCTAACCTAACCTAACCTAACCTAACCTAACCTAACCTAACCTAACCTAACCTAACCTAACCTAACCTAACCTAACCTAACCTAACCTAACCTAACCTAACCTAACCTAACCTAACCTAACCTAACCTAACCTAACCTAACCTAACCTAACCAGTCTTGTCTGAGCCTCGGACCGTGCCGGAAGCAAAACCACGTGCTCCAAGACTAAAAAATTCGGAAAAGTGGGTTTTTCTTAAGCTACAACGACAAACGAGGTGTCAAAAGTTGCGTCTCGTCGAGGCCCACACGCTGGTGCATCGAGAAATAGCGGCGCGAGTGAGGGGAAAGCGGGAAAAGTGTTTTTCTCTTTAACCTAAAATTAACGATCACAAAAATTAAGATAGTGAAGTGAGGAGTGAAGTTTTCGAAAAAATAAAAGTGACATCTGGAAGGGCTTATTGGCCCCAACAATTTCCCAGGGTCAGTAGATCCGGGAAACTCACCGCGGCTGAGAAAAAGCCAGAAAAACAACCTCCACGCGGCCACGCGGTCAGTGATCCCGCGGTCGCAGAGGGCTGAAACTCGGCGGACTGAAGGTACTCACCAACCTCATTAATAACCTGCAAAAAGAAAAATTTTATGTCTAAAGGAAAATTTTATATAAACAAGAGAAAATTAAAAGCTTGACTCACCATAGCTCTGGAACCAAGCACAAATCAAATATTCTGCAACTGCTATCCTTGGCGCGCTAATTAGAAGACCCTGCAATAGAAAATTCAAAAAAAAAAAAAAAAAAATTTTTAAAATTATACCTAAGGAACTATAATTAAAAAAGTAAAAATTTTAAAATTCTTCAAAATTGTTTTTAAAAATTGTTTAAAATTAATTGTTACTAAATTTAGTAGATAGAGTACCCTAAGGACAATATTCCACAATTTTTTCAGATTTTTTGGCCCAGCGGTTCGCGAGTTATGGAATTTTAACCATTTATTGTTCATAAATCAGAAATAATACAAAATTATTAATTTTTGACCGTGCAGGGGTGTTTTAAAGCACCATTGCTTTAGGACCAACCCCAAAAACCGACCTTCTGGCTTCAAAATTAAAAAATATCACATTTAGAACCATTTTAAAAACCAAAACCAAAATTTTAAAACTTCCATAGCTCGTGATCCGTTGGACATAGAAACACCGGATTTTCAGGACACACATTTAAATCGCGTAAGAAATTCAACCTGACTCAGAAATTTGAAATTGGAGGAAAATTGTCCTATATTGTTTTAACTGCAATAGCGAGGTGGAGCAAGTGAAGCTGAACCGCCCAGAAGAAACCCGGGCTCTCTGCGACCAGCGGTTGAGGAGTTAGAGGCATTTTTCGCCCAACTTTGACAGTTGGGCCGCCATCTTTGTTTTCTTAAAACCGACATAGCTCCTGAACCGTTGGGCGTAGAAAGCTGCGGATTTGACTATCGGACAGTGGGACACCCCCTTTGTCCGTACCGCTGACTTTTGGGCGGATCCCGCCCAAAAAATTTTGGACATTGGGAGACAGCTTGACCGGACAGAGGGGAAAAAACCAGCCTGTCTCGACCCAAGAACCGTCGTTCTGCGACCTCTGGTTCGGGAGATATCGCAAGTCAAAGTCAGAGTTTGACAGGTCGGCGGCCATTTTGAAAATCTTTGGGCCCCGATATCTCCGGAGCCAGGGCTCGCACAGGGACGGGACTTTTTTAGAATAGGACGGCTTGGCCTATAGCTTAGGACCTTTCAGGTTTTCAGCGGATTCGAGGGTCAAAAATTTATAACCCAAAAAACACTTGGGACGGGTGGGGCTCGGCGGGCTGGTTGCGGCGGTCCAAGCGCGGACGAAATCGGACCACGGGTTCCCGAGTTATAAGCAAGAACCAGATTGGGTTTTAAATACTTCTTCTTCTTTGCGTTTCTTTGAACAGCTGTAACTCGGGAACCGTTAGGGCTAGCCGGCCGTGTGAGGTATCGTTGAGACGGGCTCGACGAGCTCTACCAGTTCCGACTATAAAATCCGCTCTACATAGAGTCGGTGGGAATTTGACCTCCACCACCCACAATTTTGACCGGGGGACGAAATTTTTTCGTCTCACCGACCTGACTAAAGAGCCCGCAACGGTGTAGCGGAAAAAGTCGACTCTACCGACTCTACATTCCGGGCGTAAAGTTGGTTAAGTGACAAGAGTCTGCGACTCTACCTTCTTATGCACACACTTAACTTTATCTTATTTTACCGTAATTAAAAATAGTACTAGATATAAAGAGTCGTTACTGCTTTCAGTAACGGCACATAGGTTAAGACTGTTAACTCTTTACAACTTTTACAAATCTAATAACAGTGACTATTTAGCATATTGACGCATACCCCCAGCATGTTTGCGGCTATGCGGACTCCTTCCAAGACCAGTGGTACAGACAAGTCGCCCACAAAACCAGGGATGCCGACTACATCCAGTGTAAGAAGGAGCATAGGGGAATGGGAGGCAGCAAAAACGGAGACAACACCCCCCGCTACGCAAACGACGACTCGGGCAGGTCCCGTGAAAGCGAAATTAGGAACGCGTGTCTCACAGGACGCTAAGACCTCAGATGGACGAGTAGCTTCGGCCGACTCCCGCAACTCGCCAAAGAAACAGCCTGCTGATCGCACAGCGGAGGCGAGAGCTTGCCTAAACAAGGCAAAATTACATATTAACAACTCGCGGAATACCAAAACCGAAATTAAAGCGGCCGTAGTGGAATCGTTAGAAAGACTGTACCAACTGGTCAAGGAAGCCGAGGCCGAACTTAAGACAAAAGGCCCAAAAGAAGAGAAGGAACAAGGGAAAAATACCGGGCCTGAAAAACCAGGTAACGAAGATCCCCCCTCCGAAGACTCAAACTTTGAGCTAAAGGAGGAGCTCCGAAAACATGCGTTGCTCATGGCAGACAATACTAAGCGCATGGAGGAGCTCAAAGCTCTCCTCGAAAACCAGAGAGAGCAGAACTCCAACGAAAGGACCTACGCTACCGTGGCGGCAGCCGCGGGGGGGACGCCTCCGAAGCGCAGTACTCTGCACTCGGTGGTGATCACCTCAACGGTGGAGACCGAGACCGGGGAAGAGGTCCTCGAGAAGGTGAGAAAAGCGGTGGAAGCAAAGGAGGGATGGATCAAAGTAGAAAGAGTACGTAAAGCTAAGGACCGGAAGGTAATCATGGGATTCAGAACTGAGGATGATAGGAACAAGGTGAAGGAAAAGCTGTCGAAGGAAAGAACGGACTTGGTAGTGGAGGAGGTCAAAAATCGGGACCCTCTGCTGTTGATGAGGGATGTCTTCCAGGTCAACACCGATGAAGACATAATTAAGGCTCTGCGTAACCAAAACCCGGGAATCTTCCAGGACCTTGGAGCAGAAGATCGTAGGCTGGAAATAAAATACCGGAAAAGAACCCGAAACCCACACGCCAGCCATATAGTGGTCAGCACTTCCCCGACCATCTGGAGGAGGCTGACAGACAAGGGTTACGCGCGGATTGACCTCCAACGCATAAAGGTTGAGGATCACTCACCCTTGGTGCAGTGTACCCGCTGTCTAGGGTATGGACACGGGAAACGTTTCTGCAAAGAAACAGCGGACTTATGCAGCCACTGTGGCGGCCCCCACCTGAGAGCCGACTGCAGCGAGAGAGTGACGGGAGAGCCCCCAAATTGCAGGAACTGTACCAAGGCTGGTATGGAAAATGCGCGGCACAACGCATTCAGTTCTGAATGTCCAGTGAGACGGAAGTGGGACCAGTTGGCGCGATCCGCTGTGGCGTACTGCTGAGGGCGCCCATGGCAACCACACCGCGTACAAAGTCTTACAAGCCAACCTACAGCGAAAGAGGCTAGCAACGGACGAGCTCTTCGTTGAAGCGAACAGACTAGGAACAGCTTTTGCGCTTCTGCAGGAACCATATGTTGGAAGAGAGGGGAGTATGAAGGGCCGTAGGGGAGTGAGGATCTTCCAGAACACCGGGGAGGACGAAGGGATCGTCAAGGCCGCCATAGCGGTCTTTAACAACAACCTGAAGGTCATCCAATACCCGGACCTAACAACGGACAATATTGTCGTCTTGGGAGTCCAAACCGGTGTCTGGGAGATCGTACTGGTCTCCGCGTATTTCGAGCCTGACCAACCACTGGAACCGTACCTTGACCACCTCAAAAGGATAAAGACCAACATAGGGACGAAAAAGCTCATCATAGGAGGAGACATGAACTCCAAATGTACGTGGTGGGGAAGCCCGAGCACAAACCACAGAGGGGAAGAACTGTTAAGCGCCATAGCGGAGTTGAGCCTAAACGTGCTCAACACAGGGGAAATTCCGACCTTCGACACCGTCAGGGGACAGCAGCGCTACAGCAGCCACGTCGATGTAACCATGTGTTCGGTCGACCTAATCGATCTGGTGGACGACTGGAAGGTCGACGAGGGTCTGACAAGCTCGGACCACAACGGGATATCATTCTCAATCAGGCTACAAAGAGCAAATGGAGTTGTAATTAACAGAACCACAAGGACATACAACACGAAGAAAGCCGATTGGGTAAAACTTCGAGATAAAATTGCTCACACCCTGAAAGAAAAGGATTTTACCATAGAGAAAGTTAGGAGAATCGACAGCGTAGAAAAGCTAGACTTAGCTATAGAAGAATATACGGAAATAGTCAAAGAAGCGTGTGCGCTGTCGATTCCCCTAAAGAAAAACACCGAAAAACTTACCATCCCGTGGTGGTCCGAGGAACTTGAGAGACTGAAGAAGGAGGTCGCCACCAGAAAACGTCGAATCCGCTGCGCTGCCCCAGTCAGGAGGTCGATGGTCGTTGAAGAGTACCTGAAAAAGAAAGAAGAGTACGAATTAGAGGCTGCAAAAGCTCAGGTCAAAACCTGGAAGAGCTTCTGCGAAAAACAGGACAAGGAAGGGGTTTGGGAGGGGATCTACAGAGTAATAGGCAGAACAACTAGGAGGGAAGAGGACCCCATGCTCGTCAGAGACGGCGGAGCCCTGGATGCAGAGGCCTCGGCGCAGTACTTGGCGGAGGCATTCTACCCCGGGGATCACGAGACGGAAGATACAGCCCACCACGCCAACACCAGGAGGATAGCAGACGGAGTGAACGACGGGAGGCAAACTGAGTTCTGTGACCCGCCGTTCACAATGTCGGAGCTCAGGGCTGTATCTGAGTCTTTTAACGTCAAAAAGGCCCCGGGCGGCGATGGTCTCACCGCAGATATTTGCTCTAGAGCAATCGCGTGCGACCCGGAGCTCTTCCTGGCTCTCCTAAATAAATGTCTGGAGTACTGCCACTTTCCCAGAGTGTGGAAGGAGGCAGTGGTGATCGTACTTAGGAAGCCGGATAAAAAGAACTATACCACTCCAAAATCTTACCGACCGATCGGGTTACTGCCAATATTCGGCAAAATCTTGGAGAAGCTGCTGGTGGCCCGCCTCAAGTTCTACCTTCTACCTAGGATGAGTACTCGCCAATACGGATTCATGCCCCAGCGTAGTGCCGAGGACTCCCTCTATACACTAGTGTCACATATCCGGGAGAAACTGGGACAAAAGAAAATTGTTACAATTGTTTCACTGGATATAGAGGGGGCCTTCGACAACGCCTGGTGGCCAAAAATAAGAGTCCGTCTGGCTGAGGAAAAGTGTCCCTTGAACCTGAGGAGGGCCATAGACAGCTATCTCCGGGATAGGAGAGTCAGGGTGAGATACGCCGGAGCAGAGCATTGTAGGGAAACGCATAAGGGCTGTGTCCAGGGCTCTATAGGGGGTCCGATTCTTTGGAACTTGCTCTTGGATCCCCTCCTGAAAAGCCTGGATCAGATGGGGTGCTACTGCCAGGCGTTCGCAGACGATGTCGTGTTGGTCTTCGATGGTGACACTGCGATGGAGATAGAGAGACACGCAAATGTCGCGCTCCAACATGTCGGGGGGTGGGGTGCACAAAACAAATTAGTATTCGGCCCTTCAAAAACCAAGGCTATGGTCCTAACGCGTAGGCTGAAATACGACACCCCACGCCTCGAGATGGGGGGGACCGGCGTCAACATGTACAGCGAGCTCAAGATATTGGGTGTCACCATCGACGACAAACTGACTTTCAATGGGCACGTCGCGAGCGCCTGCAAGAAAGCCATTGGAGTCTACAAGCAGTTGTGCAGGGCGGCCAAGTCCAGCTGGGGGTTAAATCCGGATGTTATCAGGCTGATTTACGTGGCAACTGTGGAGCCGGTGATACTGTACGCGGCGGCCGTCTGGGGTTCAGCAGCAAGTAAGATAGGGGTTCGAAAGCAGCTAGAGGTGGTGCAACGCGGAATCGCCCAAAAGGTCTGCAAAGCCTACCGCACAGTGTCGTTAAACTCAGCGCTTATACTGGCCGGACTTCTGCCTCTCGACCTGAGAGTTCGAGAGGCAGCAGAATTATACAAGGCAAAGAAAGGAGAATCGCGCCCGGACCTGTGCGGAGGCAAAGTGGAAAGTATGGTCTCAGCGCTCGAGCTGCCGCACCCGTCGGAGCGCTTCGACATGGAGCTGGTGGTCGCCGCGGACCAGGGCCAGCTTGATACTTTAAATAAGCCAGAGATCTCCATTTACACTGATGGAAGTAAATTGGAGGGTAAAGTCGGCGCAGCTCTCTCCATTTGGAAAGACGCTCTAGAAATCGGAAGTATCAAGCTGGCCCTGCCGCGGTACTGCACCGTGTACCAGGCCGAGCTGCTCGCGATAGCAAAGGCGACTGAGGAAGCGCTGAAGATGGGAGCTGTCTCCTACGGGATATTCTCCGACTCCATGGCCGCTCTCCTTACGGTTAAGAACCATGAAAGCCTCCACCCGCTGGCGGTACAGGCCAGGGCTAATATTATAAATTTGCGCAAACAAGGCAAGGAATTAGCTCTGACCTGGATTAAAGCCCATGTCGGGATGGAAGGCAACGAGAGAGCGGACGCATTGGCAAAGGAGGCAGCTCTCCATCTAAAGCGCAAACCTAACTATGATGCGTATCCTGTTTCATTCGTCAAGGGAAACATACGGAGGGTGACCCTTGAGGAATGGAACAGGAGATACATCACGGGCGAGACTGCGGGCATCACCAGGCTCTTTCTTCCCGACGTCAAAACGGCATATAGCCTAATTAAAAAATTTTCCACCAGCAGTGAAACGACCCAGCTGCTGACAGGGCACGGTGGATTCTCTGAGTACTTGCACCGTTTCAAGTGCAAGGGGAGTCCATCGTGCCTCTGTGACGAGGACCAAAACGAGACGGTGCCCCACATAATTTTTGACTGCCCAATACACGCAGTGGCAAGACAAAATCTTGCCGAGGAGATCGGCGTAGACATAAAAATCGCAAGCGCTGCTGAAATTATGCGTAGCAAAAAACTAGATCAGTTTCTACAATACTGTGTTAGAGTTGTAAAAGTTGTAAAGAATAGAAATAAGACATAGAATTAAGCAAAAGATGTTTTCATAATATTTGTAAATATTATAAGAAAGCATTAAACATAGACAAGATAGAAAAACAAAACATTGTAAATTAGAAATAGCAAGTAAGCAAAACTATAATAAGATCCGCAGCTATGTAAACAAGAAAAATAAAGAAAAATGTGTATATATATTATTACCCCATAGCAATAACAAAATCGACAGTAAAATGTAAACGTAGTTAGCCTTAGGTGTTAGTTGGGAGTCCCACCCATCAAAGTATGAAAGAAGACGTAAGACAGAAAGATAGAATGTAGCATGACAGTACGAGTAGCAGAAAAAGCGAGAACTGGTATGAAAGAAAATAGTAAAAAATAGGCTCCGATTATGTTGGAGGTAGTAGAAAAAAAAAAAAAAAAAAAAAAAAAACCTAACCTAACCTAACCTAACCTAACCTAACCTAACCTAACCTAACCTAACCTAACCTAACCTAACCTAACCTAACCTAACCTAACCTAACCTAACCTAACCTAACCTAACCTAACCTAACCTAACCTAACCTAACCTAACCTAACCTAACCTAACCTAACCTAACCTAACCTAACCTAACCTAACCTAACCTAACCTAACCTAACCTAACCTAACCTAACCTAACCTAACCTAACCTAACCTAACCTAACCTAACCTAACCTAACCTAACCTAACCTAACCTAACCTAACCTAACCTAACCTAACCTAACCTAACCTAACCTAACCTAACCTAACCTAACCTAACCTAACCTAACCTAACCTAACCTAACCTAACCTAACCTAACCTAACCTAACCTAACCTAACCTAACCTAACCTAACCTTTTTTTTTTTTTTTTTTTTTTGTGACGCGGGGAAAAATGCATTACGCACACCACCGGTGCCTGGGTGGCCTCCGGTGATAGTGTGGGACTCCCCGTCGGCTGTCCGACGGTATACCCACTAAACAACCCCGCGAAATGCCATCGGCCGCGTTGGTGTGGTGCCCCGGATCTGTTAGCAACAGGGCACCACTGCGACTGGCCAGCCCCTCAAAAGGGGCCGGACTTCTTCTCTCTAGGGGCCGTCCCGGCAAATTGGGACAGCCCCTCCGGCGGCGGGACCGTTATGGGGCCAGGTTCCCAGCCTGACCCCTAGTCCCACAGGTTAGGGAGGCGGCAGGAGGTGCGCGTAGCGCCTCCGCCGCACTCCCGTCCGCCGTCTCCGGAGCGGGACAGCCACGGGATCATCTTCCCTGTCCCGCTCCATGGCCTCCTTCCGCGCCATAACTATTTCGCAGAAGGAGGCCATCGCCTGCCAGCACCTGTCACTCCCGAGCATGGAGCGGACCACGCTCGGGAGCGAGAGGTCCGCGTCTCCCAGCGCGGACTGCAGATCGCGGCGCTGCCGAGACCACATGAGACACTGCTCTAGTGTGTGTTGAGCAGTGTCCTCGGCCGCGCCGCACTCATGGCAGTCCGGCCGCTCCTCCCGCCTCGCGACCCGGTGCAGGTACGCACCGAAGCATCCGTGTCCGGTGAGCACCTGCACCATGCGGAAGGTGAGGGGTTTCCGCTTTCGCAACATCCACCTTTCCAGGACCGGGCGCAGCGCCTCCGCAACGCGGGTACCATACCGCGGCTGCGCCAGGTCCTCCCCCCACCTCCGCATCATCTCCTCGTGCCCTCGCCGGCGACATCGCCCTATTTCCTCCATCGTGGGGTGCTCGCCGAGAGCCCTCCTACTCGCAACAAAGTTGTACACCTCGGCGAGCACCTCCGCCACCAGCTCCCAGGGCGGGTCGCCAGCGAGGGCGGTCGCGGCCGTCCAAGCTACCGTACGGTACCCCCTTATCACCCTCTGCGCTATGACCCGCTGCGCTCTGCGCAGCTGGGCCTTATTTTGGCGACAGAGGGCGTCCGCCCATATGGGGGCACCGTACGTGGCCATACTCCGGCAGATTCCGGAGTACAGCCGCCTGCACGCGGCGCTGGGCCCGCCCAAATTGGGCAGGAGCCTACCCAGCGCCGACGCAGCTCTGATGACCTTCGGCCCCAACTGCTCGAAGTGGGGGCCGAAGGTCCATCTCCCATCAAGGGTGAGGCCCAGGTACCTCATCTGGGCACTCACCCTGATCCTCCTTCCTCCTATTTGGAGGTGTGCTCCCGAGGGGGGGCCCCGCCTGCCGGTCCCGCGGAAGAGGAGGGCTTCGGTCTTCTCCAAACGGACCCGAAGCCCAAGCCTCTCTATACGGCTGACCACCAGTCCTACACCGACTTCGGCCAGCCGCGCCGCCTCCACAAAGGTCTTGCCCCGGGATGTGACGAGGGTGTCATCTGCGTAACAGATGACACCCATCCCGGGGAGGAGACGGCCCCGCAGGACCCAGTCGTATGCGAGGTCCCACAGGATGGGGCCCAGAACGGACCCCTGTGGAACCCCGCACCCGACAACCCTTCTGACCATATGGCCCCTCGCGTCCTCGTAGCACACCTCCCTGTCCTCCAGGTATGCCTTCAAGAGCCTCCCCAAGTACGGAGGCACCTCAAAATACTTGAGGGCCTCCAGGATGGTACTGTGGGGGAGGCTGTTGAAGGCATTGGCGATGTCGAGCGACACCGCCATCACCACCTCTCCCTCGCGCTCCGCATCCTCCGTCACCGACCTTAGGCGCCTTATGGCGTCGACGGTCGACCGTCTGGCCCGGAACCCGAACTGGGCATCCGAAAGGCCCGGTCCCGGGCCATCCTCCAAGTGCTGAGCGAGGCGGGAGGCGACAACCCTCTCCAGGGCCTTGCCCGCCTCGTTCAGCAGAACGACCGGTCGAACCGCCGACCCCGAGTCCGGGGGCCGGTCTCCCTTCAACAGAAGGCAGAGCCGGCCCACCCTGAAGGGTCCCGGGCAGCACCCCGACCGCAAGCAGCAGTCGAGGAGCTCCCGGAACCTGTCTCCGAGGTGCACGAGAGCCAACGCTAGCACCTTCCCGTGCACCCCGTCCGGACCCGGCGCCCTCTTTTTGCCTCGGAGGCGGTCAACGACCGCCTCCATCTCCTGGTCGGTGACGGGCGGCGGAGCGCCCTCCTCCTCTCCTCTGGAGTCCGACGTCCGACGTAGGACCATCCTCGGGGGAGCGTAGCCCCGTGGGGTGTCGGGGAAGAGTTCCCCGACAACCCTCTCCAACACGGCTGGCTGGAGGGTCTCCGTCAGTGGGGCCGACTGAGCGCGGATCTTGTTCCGCGCTCCTCTGTAAGGTCGGCCCCACGGGTCCCTATCCAGACCCTCCAGCAGCTCCTGCCACGCTCCCTCCTTGGCCCTACTGATGGCCATCTGCAGGGCTCTCCTACTCTCCACGTAGACGCCGTGCAGACGGCCATCCCTTTCTTCGTCCTGGGGGCGGCGACGCCTGCTCCGGGTGTACGCTCTACGCGCCCCGTTGCAGACGTCCCGGAGGTCGGCTATCTCTGCCGACCACCAGTAGACCGCCCGCCTTGGGGGCGGACGCCCAACACTGGGCATGGCCGCCCTGCACACCGCCGTGAAGGCGTCGCAGAGACGGCCAGCCCCTGGCTCCACCCCCAAATCCTCCATCGGCGGGAGGCCCCAGCGGCCGACTATGGCCGCCTCCTCCGCCAGTTCTCGGTCGAGCCTGGTGAGTGCCCAACGCGGGAACCGGCTCCGCCACCGGGACGAAATCGTCGGACTCCCGGGGGCTGAAGACACCTCGAACCTGATATAACGATGGTCCGAGAGTGTCTCCACCCCCGTCTCCACCCTCCAACCCTCCACTCGGCGTGCGGTGGACGCGGTGGCGAAGGACAGATCCACCACCGACCCTCCGTTCCACCGCACGCACGTGTGGACTGTCCCCCTATTCAAGAGGGACAGTCCCGCGGCCAGCGCCCACTCCTCCACTTTCCGCCCCTTGGCTTCCGTGGCCGGGTTACCCCACGCCGTGGATTTGGCGTTGAAGTCCCCGGCCACGATAACCTGGGCGGGCGCTAGCCGCCTGACTGCCGACCCCAGAGCATCGAGCAGCTGCTCCAGGGCCGGCAGGTCGCGGTTCGGGGAGAAGTACACACCGATGATTGCGTACTCTCCCCGAACCGCCGCCACATAACCGCCACCCCTCCCCCACACCACGAGTGGGGGGCTGGCGCCAGGCCTCGTGACGATGGCCACGGAACCGTCCAGATCCCCGGCCCAGTTAGGCCGGGAGGGCACGGAATATGGTTCCGCAACCACCGCCACGTCCACGTCCCACTCCGCCATGGTCTGCAGGAAAAGGTCCTGAGCCCCAGCGGAGTGGTTGACGTTGGCCTGCAGGAAGCGAGGATGTCCGGCCATTACTCGGACATCCTAGCCTCCGGCGCCTTCTGCCGCCCACTCTCGCGGGAGATGGGGGACGTTCTCCCGCGGATGGATGGGGGGTTGCACAGACGGCCCCCCATCACATGGGTCGCCCTGCGCCCCGCGTCGGCGCAAACGGCACAGCGGGCCTGGGCTGAACAGCCGGAGGCGATGTGCCCCGGCTGCCCGCACCGGTAGCACAACCGGCTGCGGTCCTCCTTCGAGGGGCACAATTCGGCTGTGTGCCCCTTCCCCATGCACTTGAAGCAGTGCATGGGGCGCGCCTCCAGCAAGTGGAGCTGTACCCGGCTCCAGCCCACCCCGATACTGCCCAGCTCGAGCAGCTTTTTCGCTGCCGTGAGCGGGCAGCGCATCAGGGCAGAACTGGAATTCCGCCAGTCCGGGCGGATTTCGCCCACCCGGACCTGCTCCGGGGTGCAGCCCCCTTCGCGCGCGACCGCAGCCTGGACCCGCTGTGCCGTAGCGGCGTCGTCCAGACCCGTGAGGCGGAACTCCGCGCACTTCACGGGCCTAGACACCTCGACAACGCCGGACAGGGCGGCCGTCAGTTTGGCCGCCAAGGCGTCAGCCTTCTCGTGGCTGGTGGAGCCCGGGACCTCAATCAGCCTCGCTCCGGTTGCCGACTTGCGAATCCGGAGCGAGCCGATTCCCAGCTCCCCCAGATCCACCTCCCGCTCGGCCTTCAAGAGGGCCGAGGCATATGATGCCCCCCCGTGGGCTGCCTCCGGCCGTAACTTTAAAATTACGGCCGTGGAGCTGGGGAGCACCACCTTGGGCTTTCGGCCCTCCTCCCTGCCTGCGGGAGCATTGGCTGACGCCTTGGCCGGCGCTGGCGCCGCAGGAGTCGCGGGGGCCGCGGTCTTTCGCGGCCTGCGGCGGACCACGTCGGTCCACGCCTCCTTAGGGACCTCAGTGGCCCCTGCCGCTGGCGACGGCATCACCGCGGCCGGCTTCGCCCTTGATGTGGACGGGCCGAAGCTCGTCCACGACTCCTGCGGGGCCCCACCGCGGGCGGGACCCGCTCCGGTGGCCGGTCTTGCCCGAGGACGTACCTCGAGCTCGGCCGGCGCATTTGCCTTCTTCGGCGTAGTCGCCGGCCGACCTGCGCTCTCGATGGCCGCCCTCGCGGCCCTCGCCACCGGTGAGCTGTCGCCCGCCAGTGGCGGACGGACGACTGTCGGAGGAGGCAGGCGCGATTCAATCGCGGCGAGCCGCCCATCCACTAGGTTCCCGACGAGCCGGGCGATATTGCTCTCCAGTGTCTGGAGATCGACCGGGCCCGCCGGCCCCTGCGCCTTCCTCTCGGCCCGGAGCTCCTGGAACTCCCGGCGGTGCGCCTTGACCTCCTCCCGCAAGGAGGCCACCTCCCGTTGGAGGCGGGCGTTATCAGCTCGGAGGCGGTGGGTCTCCTCCACCTCCGTGCGCACCACCAGGGCCTCCAGGATCTCCCGGATCCCGCTCGCGGCCCTCGCAATTTTGGCGGCGTAGCCCCCCTTGAGGCTCGCCGATTTCCCGGCGAGGTCGAGGATGACTTCCAACATCCCCTCGCCCCTCACCATTAGGTCCTCGGCGCCCCCACCGAGTGGGCTCGCCGCTTCCCCCTCAGGGCATCTCCCTTCGGGGCTTTCCAACTCCGCCTCGGGGCTCACCCCCTCGGCGCCTCCTGCCGCCACATATGGGCTCGTCTTTGCCTTAAGGGCCCGCTTCTCAAGGAGCGCATTAAAGGCCGCCTCCTTGGCCTCCTCCTTTCTCTCCCTCATTTGTTGGCGGGCCCTGGCTAGGCTAGGCGCAGTGCCGCCCCGCTTTCCACGCCTGGACGTGGGAATCTTCGCCCGTTCAGTGGGCGTCTCCGTCTCCGTGTCGGAGAACAAGCGCTTGCCGCCGAGCGTCGCCTCAGGCAAGCTGGTGAGCGACGTGTCTGTACCAGACCCGCTCGCCCAATCCGCTTCGCTCTCTCCGACCCCTCCCCTGCCCCTTGGACCATCCACCGCGTCCATTGCCCTCTCACTACTCTCGCTGCCTCCGGCAGCCGACTGTGGTTTCTTCGGGAGACCACCCTCCCCGGAACCCCTGGGCCCCAACATCTCACCCTCCACCCGGAAACCCCGGGACTCGACTGCCCAGGGTCGTCACCGATCCCCAGACAGCCCACACCCAACAACAATCACAAACACAAAACGAAAAACCACCACGAAAACAAAAACAACAAAAACCGACAAAATCAAATTTTGAGGGGGGAAGGGGGGGTCCCCCGACCTCGCACCCCGCACGAAAAATGCTCCGACAGGCAACACCGATCGGATGGCACCCTAAATTTCTGCGAATTCGCGAAGAAAAATTTAGAGCACCTGCTCTCGTACCGGTATTGCCTACCGAAAAACCAAGTTCCGAGCAAGGCGGAGATGCGGGAGTGGTCGCAAACGACTCCCCCCGACCCCTAGACACCGAAACGACAAAAAAGATTTTTTAGGGGTTTTTGGCCCCTAAAAAATAGTTCCCGTGGGAAATTCCAAAAAATTCCCACGGGACCCGCTGAAGCCTACTACCACACACAATTAACCACGAAAAAGCACAAATCCTCCTACCAATACCTCCCGAAGTCCAACTTCAACCTAACCTAACCTAACCTAACCTAACCTAACCTAACCTAACCTAACCTAACCTAACCTAACCTAACCTAACCTAACCTAACCTAACCTAACCTAACCTAACCTAACCTAACCTAACCTAACCTAACCTAACCTAACCTAACCTAACCTAACCTAACCTAACCTAACCTAACCTAACCTAACCTAACCTAACCTAACCTAACCTAACCTAACCTAACCTAACCTAACCTAACCTAACCTAACCTAACCTAACCTAACCTAACCTAACCTAACCTAACCTAACCTAACCTAACCTAACCTAACCTAACCTAACCTAACCTAACCTAACCTAACCTAACCTAACCTAACCTAACCTAACCTAACCTAACCTAACCTAACCTAACCTAACCTAACCTAACCTAACCTAACCTAACCTAACCTAACCTAACCTAACCTAACCTAACCTAACCTAACCTAACCTAACCTAACCTAACCTAACCTAACCTAACCTAACCTAACCTAACCTAACCTAACCTAACCTAACCTAACCTAACCTAACCTAACCTAACCTAACCTAACCTAACCTAACCTAACCTAACCTAACCTAACCTAACCTAACCTAACCTAACCTAACCTAACCTAACCTAACCTAACCTAACCTAACCTAACCTAACCTAACCTAACCTAACCTAACCTAACCTAACCTAACCTAACCTAACCTAACCTAACCTAACCTAACCTAACCTAACCTAACCTAACCTAACCTAACCTAACCTAACCTAACCTAACCTAACCTAACCTAACCTAACCTAACCTAACCTAACCTAACCTAACCTAACCTAACCTAACCTAACCTAACCTAACCTAACCTAACCTAACCTAACCTAACCTAACCTAACCTAACCTAACCTAACCTAACCTAACCTAACCTAACCTAACCTAACCTAACCTAACCTAACCTAACCTAACCTAACCTAACCTAACCTAACCTAACCTAACCTAACCTAACCTAACCTAACCTAACCTAACCTAACCTAACCTAACCTAACCTAACCTAACCTAACCTAACCTAACCTAACCTAACCTAACCTAACCTAACCTAACCTAACCTAACCTAACCTAACCTAACCTAACCTAACCTAACCTAACCTAACCTAACCTAACCTAACCTAACCTAACCTAACCTAACCTAACCTAACCTAACCTAACCTAACCTAACCTAACCTAACCTAACCTAACCTAACCTAACCTAACCTAACCTAACCTAACCTAACCTAACCTAACCTAACCTAACCTAACCTAACCTAACCTAACCTAACCTAACCTAACCTAACCTAACCTAACCTAACCTAACCTAACCTAACCTAACCTAACCTAACCTAACCTAACCTAACCTAACCTAACCTAACCTAACCTAACCTAACCTAACCTAACCTAACCTAACCTAACCTAACCTAACCTAACCTTTTTTTTTTTTTTTTTTTTTTTTTTTTTTTTTTTTTTGTGACGCGGGGAAAAATGCATTACGCACACCACCGGTGCCTGGGTGGCCTCCGGTGATAGTGTGGGACTCCCCGTCGGCTGTCCGACGGTATACCCACTAAACAACCCCGCGAAATGCCATCGGCCGCGTTGGTGTGGTGCCCCGGATCTGTTAGCAACAGGGCACCACTGCGACTGGCCAGCCCCTCAAAAGGGGCCGGACTTCTTCTCTCTAGGGGCCGTCCCGGCAAATTGGGACAGCCCCTCCGGCGGCGGGACCGTTATGGGGCCAGGTTCCCAGCCTGACCCCTGGTCCCACAGGTTAGGGAGGCGGCAGGAGGTGCGCGTAGCGCCTCCGCCGCACTCCCGTCCGCCGTCTCCGGAGCGGGACAGCCACGGGATCATCTTCCCTGTCCCGCTCCATGGCCTCCTTCCGCGCCATAACTATTTCGCAGAAGGAGGCCATCGCCTGCCAGCACCTGTCACTCCCGAGCATGGAGCGGACCACGCTCGGGAGCGAGAGGTCCGCGTCTCCCAGCGCGGACTGCAGATCGCGGCGCTGCCGAGACCACATGAGACACTGCTCCAGTGTGTGTTGAGCAGTGTCCTCGGCCGCGCCGCACTCATGGCAGTCCGGCCGCTCCTCCCGCCTCGCGACCCGGTGCAGGTACGCACCGAAGCATCCGTGTCCGGTGAGCACCTGCACCATGCGGAAGGTGAGGGGTTTCCGCTTCCGCAGCATCCACCTTTCCAGGACCGGGCGCAGCGCCTCCGCAACGCGGTTACCATACCGCGGCTGCGCCAGGTCCTCCCCCCACCTCCGCATCATCTCCTCGTGCCCTCGCCGGCGACATCGCCCCACTTCCTCCATCGTGGGGTGCTCGCCGAGTGCCCTCCTACTCGCAACAAAGTTGTACACCTCGGCGAGCACCTCCGCCACCAGCTCCCAGGGCGGGTCGCCAGCGAGGGCGGTCGCGGCCGTCCAAGCTACCGTACGGTACCCCCTTATCACCCTCTGCGCGATGACCCGCTGCGCTCTGCGCAGCTGGGCCTTATTTTGGCGACAGAGGGCGTCCGCCCATATGGGGGCACCGTACGTGGCCATACTCCGGCAGATCCCGGAGTACAGCCGCCTGCACGCGGCGCTGGGCCCGCCCAAATTGGGCAGGAGCCGACCCAGCGCCGACGCAGCTCTGATGACCCTCGGCCCCAACTGCTCGAAGTGGGGGCCGAAGGTCCATCTCCCGTCAAGGGTGAGGCCCAGGTACCTCATCTGGGCACTCACCCTGATTCTCCTTCCTCCAATTTGGAGGTGTGCTCCCGAGGGGGGGCCCCGCCTGCCGGTCCCGCGGAAGAGGAGGGCTTCGGTCTTCTCCAAACGGACCCGAAGCCCAAGCCTCTCTATACGGCTGACCACTAGTCCTACACCGACTTCGGCCAGCCGTGCCGCCCCCACAAAGGTCTTACCCCGGGATGTGACGAGGGTGTCATCTGCGTAACAGATGACGCTCATCCCGGGGAGGAGACGGCCCCGCAGGACCCAGTCGTATGCGAGGTCCCACAGAATGGGGCCCAGAACGGACCCCTGTGGAACCCCGCACCCGACGACCCTTCTGACCATATGGCCCCTCGCGTCCTCGTAGCACACCTCCCTGTCCTCCAGGTATGCCTTCAAGAGCCTCCCCAAGTACGGAGGCACCTCAAAATACTTGAGGGCCTCCAGGATGGTACTGTGGGGGAGGCTGTTGAAGGCATTGGCGATGTCGAGCGACACCGCCATCACCACCTCTCCCTCGCGCTCCGCATCCTCCGTCACCGACCTTAGGCGCCTTATGGCGTCGACGGTCGACCGTCTGGCCCGGAACCCGAACTGGGCATCCGAAAGGCCCGGTCCCGGGCCATCCTCCAAGTGCTGAGCGAGGCGGGAGGCGACAACCCTCTCCAGGGCCTTGCCCGCCTCGTTCAGCAGAACGACCGGTCGAACCGCCGACCCCGAGTCCGGGGGCCGGTCTCCCTTCAACAGAAGGCAGAGCCGGCCCACCCTGAAGGGTCCCGGGCAGCACCCCGACCGCAAGCAGCAGTCGAGGAGCTCCCGGAACCTGTCTCCGAGGTGCACGAGAGCCAACGCTAGCACCTTCCCGTGCACCCCGTCCGGACCCGGCGCCCTCTTTTTGCCTCGGAGGCGGTCAACGACCGCCTCCATCTCCTGGTCGGTGACGGGCGGCGGAGCGCCCTCCTCCTCTCCTCTGGAGTCCGACGTCCGACGTAGGACCATCCTCGGGGGAGCGTAGCCCCGTGGGGTGTCGGGGAAGAGTTCCCCGACAACCCTCTCCAACACGGCTGGCTGGAGGGTCTCCGTCAGTGGGGCCGACTGAGCGCGGATCTTGTTCCGCGCTCCTCTGTAAGGTCGGCCCCACGGGTCCCTATCCAGACCCTCCAGCAGCTCCTGCCACGCTCCCTCCTTGGCCCTACTGATGGCCATCTGCAGGGCTCTCCTACTCTCCACGTAGACGCCGTGCAGACGGCCATCCCTTTCTTCGTCCCGGGGGCGGCGACGCCTGCTCCGGGTGTACGCTCTACGCGCCCCGTTGCAGACGTCCCGGAGGTCGGCTATCTCCGCCGACCACCAGTAGACCGCCCGCCTAGGGGGCGGACGCCCAACACTGGGCATGGCCGCCCTGCACACCGCCGTGAAGGCGTCGCAGAGACGGCCAGCCCCTGGCTCCACCCCCAAATCCTCCATCGGCGGGAGGCCCCAGCGGCCGACTATGGCCGCCTCCTCCGCCAGTTCCCGGTCGAGCCTGGTGAGTGCCCAACGCGGGAACCGGCTCCGCCACCGGGACGAAATCGTCGGACTCCCGGGGGCTGGAGACACCTCGAACCTGATGTAACGATGGTCCGAGAGTGTCTCCACCCCCGTCTCCACCCTCCAACCCTCCACTCGGCGTGCGGTGGACGCGGTGGCGAAGGACAGATCCACCACCGACCCTCCGTTCCACCGCACGCACGTGTGGACTGTCCCCCTATTCAAGAGGGACAGTCCCGCGGCCAGCGCCCACTCCTCCACTTTCCGCCCCTTGGCTTCCGTGGCCGGGTTGCCCCACGCCGTGGATTTGGCGTTGAAGTCCCCGGCCACGATAACCTGGGCGGGCGCTAGCCGCCTGACTGCCGACCCCAGAGCATCGAGCAGCTGCTCCAGGGCCGGCAGGTCGCGGTTCGGGGAGAAGTACACACCGATGATTGCGTACTCTCCCCGAACCGCCGCCACATAACCGCCACCCCTCCCCCACACCACGAGTGGGGGGCTGGCGCCAGGCCTCGTGACGATGGCCACGGAACCGTCCAGATCCCCGGCCCAGTTAGGCCGGGAGGGCACGGAATATGGTTCCGCAACCACCGCCACGTCCACGTCCCACTCCGCCATGGACTGCAGGAAAAGGTCCTGAGCCCCGGCGGAGTGGTTGACGTTGGCCTGCAGGAAGCGAGGATGTCCGGCCATTAGTCGGACATCCTAGCCTCCGGCGCCTTCTGCAGCCCACTCCCGCGGGAGATGGGGGACGTTCTCCCGCGGATGGATGGGGGGTTGCACAGACGGCCCCCCATCACATGGGTCGCCCTACGCCCGGCGTCGGCGCAAACGGCACAACGGGCCTGGGCCGAACAGCCGGAGGCGATGTGCCCCGGCTGCCCGCACCGGTAACACAACCGGCTGCGGTCCTCCTTGGAGGGGCACAACTCGGCTGTGTGCCCCTTCCCCATGCACTTGAAACAGTGCATGGGGCGCGCCTCCAGCAATTGGAGCTGCACCCGACTCCAGCCCACCCCGATACTGCCCAGCTCGAGCAGCTTTTTCGCTGCCGTGAGCGGGCAGCGCATCAGGGCGGAACTGGAATTCCGCCAGTCCGGGCGGATTTCGCCCACCCGGACCTGCTCCGGGGTGCAGCCCCCTTCGCGCGCGACCGCAACCTGGACCCGCTGCGCCGTAGCGGCGTCGTCCAGACCCGTGAGGCGGAACTCCGCGCACTTCACGGGCCTGGACACCTCGACCACGCCGGACAGGGCGACCGTCAATTTGGCCGCCAATGCGTCAGCCTTCTCGTGGCTGGTGGAGCCGGGGACTTCAATCAGCCTCGCTCCGGTTGCCGATTTTCGAATCCGGAGCGAGCCGATCCCCAGCTCCCCCAGATCCACCTCCCGCTCGGCCTTCAAGAGGGCCGAGGCATATGATGCCCCCCCGTTGGCTGCCTCCGGCCGTAACTTTAAAATTACGGCCGTGGAGCCGGGGAGCACCACCTTGGGCTTTCGGCCCTCCTCCCTGCCTGCTGCCCTGGGAGCATTGGCTGACGCCTTGGCCGGCGCTGGCGCCGCAGGAGTCGCGGGGGCCGCAGTCTTACGCGGCCTGCGGCGGACCACGTCGGTCCACGCCTCCTTTGGGACCTCGGTGGCCCCTGCCGCTGGCGACGGCGTCACCGCGGCCGGCTTCGCCCCTGATGTGGACGGGCCGAAGCTCGTCCACGACTCCTGCGGGGCCCCACCGCGGGCGGGACCCGCTCCGGTGGCCGGTCTTGCCCGAGGGCGTACCTCGAGCTCGGCCGGCGCCTTTGCCTTCTTCGGCGTAGTCGCCGGCCGACCTGCGCTCTCGATGGCCGCCCTTGCGGCCCTCGCCACCGGTGAGCTGTCGCCCGCCAGTGGCGGACGGACGACTGTCGGAGGAGGCAGGCGCGACTCAATCGCAGCGAGCCGCCCATCCACTAAGTTGCCGACGAGCCGGGCGATATTACTCTCCAGAGTCTGGAGATCGACCGGGCCCGCCGGCCCCTGCGCCTTCCTCTCGGCCCGGAGCTCCTGGAACTCCCGGCGGTGCGCCTTGACCTCCTCCCGCAAGGAGGCCACCTCCCGTTGGAGACGGGCGTTGTCAGCTCGGAGGCGGTGGGTCTCCTCCACCTCCGTGCGCACCACCAGGGCCTCCAGGATCTCCCGGATCCCGCCCGCGGCCCTCGCAATTTTCGCGGCGTAGCCCCCCTTGAGGCTCGCCGATTTCCCCGTGAGGTCGAGGATGGCCTGCAACATCCCCTCACCCCTCACCATGAGGTCCTCGGCGCCCCCACCGAGTGGGCTCGCCGCTTCCCCCTCAGGGCCTCTCCCTTCGGGGCTTTCCATCTCCGCCTCGGGGCTCACCCCCTCGGCGCTTACTCCC
Source organism: Pyralis farinalis (assembly GCA_947507595.1). Classification (NCBI taxonomy): domain Eukaryota; kingdom Metazoa; phylum Arthropoda; class Insecta; order Lepidoptera; family Pyralidae; genus Pyralis; species Pyralis farinalis. The sequence continues at coordinate 22,452 of CANNQC010000029.1, forward strand.
GCCACATATGGGCTCGTCTTGGCCTTAAGGGCCCGCTTCTCAAGGAGCGCATTAAAAGCCGCCTCCTTGGCCTCCTCCCTTCGCTCCCTCACTTGTTGGCGGGCCCTGGCCAGGCTAGGCGCAGTGCCGCCCCGCTTTCCACGCCTGGACGTGGCTATTTTTGCCCGCTCAGTGGGCGTCTCTGTCTCCGTGTCGGAGAACAGGCGCTTGTGACCGAGCGTCGCCTCAGGCAAGCTGGTGAGCGACGTGTCTGTCCCAGACCCGCTCGCCCAATCCGCTTCGCTCTCTCCGACTCCTCGTCTGCTCCTTGGACCATCCACCGCGTCCATTGCCCTCTCACTACTTTCGCTGCCTCCGGCAGCCGACTGTGGTTTCTTTGGGAGACCACCCTCCCCGGAACCCCTGGGCCCCAACATGTCACCCTCCACCCGGAAACCCCGGGACTCGACTGCCCAGGGTCGTCACCGATCCCCAGACAGCCCACACAGGACGACAAACACACACACGAAACGAAAAAACCCACCACCAAAGACAAAACAACAAAACCCACAAAAATCAAATTTTGAGGGGGAAGGGGGGGTCCCCCGACCTCGCACCCCGCACGAAAAATGCTCCGACAGGCAACACCGATCGGATGGCACCCTAAATTTCTGCGAATTCGCGAAGAAAAATTTAGAGCACCTGCTCTCGTACCGGTATTGCCTACCGAAAAACCAAGTTCCGAGCAAGGTGGAGATGCGGGAGTGGTCGCAAACGACTCCCCCCGACCCCTGGACACCAAAACAACGAAAAAGATTTTTTAGGGGTTTTTGGCCCCTAAAAAATAGTTCCCGTGGGAAATTCCAAAAAATTCCCACGGGACCCGATGAAGACCACTAACACACACAATATCCACCGAAAAAGCACAATTCACCTATACAAATCCTCCCGAAGTTCGACTTCAACCTAACCTAACCTAACCTAACCTAACCTAACCTAACCTAACCTAACCTAACCTAACCTAACCTAACCTAACCTAACCTAACCTAACCTAACCTAACCTAACCTAACCTAACCTAACCTAACCTAACCTAACCTAACCTAACCTAACCTAACCTAACCTAACCTAACCTAACCTAACCTAACTGGCAAAAACCTTTTACCCACAGGATACAACTGAAGATGATGATGCAGCTCACCAAAAAACCAGAGAGAGAGCCAAATGTGTGAATGAACGGACGTATGGTGAACCATCCGATCCGCCATTCACGAAGGAAGAACTGGAGTGGGCGGCATCTAGTTTTAATCCAAAAAAGGCGCCGGGGCTTGACGGGTTCACCGCTGACATATGCAAGGCCGCGATCGCCCTGGACCCGGACCTCTTCCTAGCGCTCTACAACAAGTGCCAGAGCCTTGATTGTTTCCCCACCATTTGGAAGGAGGCAGCCGTAGTGATACTTCGAAAGCCAAACAAAGAAGACTACACGCACCCCAAAGCATATAGACCGATAGGACTGTTGCCAGTCTTCGGGAAAATATTAGAGAAGATGATGATAAAGCGAATCAAATGGCACATACTACCGGGTATAAGTAAAAACCAATACGGGTTCATGCCGCAGCGTAGTACAGAGGACTCCCTCTGTGTCATGGTGCAGCACATTAAGAGACAACTAAAAGCTCAGAAAATAGTAGTGTTGGTGTCCCTTGACATAGAGGGGGCCTTTGATAACGCCTGGTGGCCCGAGATACGATGTAGATTGGCGGAAACAAAGTGCCCGGTGAACGTTAGAAGACTGGTGGACGACTACCTGTCGGGCCGAAGGGTGCGTGTAAGATACGCAGGATCCGAATCGGTCATAAACACGACAAAAGGATGTGTCCAAGGATCAGTGGGAGGACCGTTGTTCTGGAATTTAATATTAAACCCGCTTTTACAAGAACTTGAGCACCGGGGCGATCACTGTCAAGCCTTTGCTGATGACGTGGTTCTGATCTTCTCGGGCGACACCGCACAGGAAATCCAGGGACGGGCGAATGCCACCCTCGCTCGTGTTCGGGGGTGGGGAATCCGTAATAAATTAAAATTTGCACCACAAAAGACTTCAGCTATGGTAATAACCAATAAACTGAAATACGACTCCCCACTGCTGACTATGGGCGGGGTGGGCATTGCACTAACCAGGGAAATGAAAATCCTCGGGCTCACCCTGGACGACAAGCTGACCTTCAATGCCCACGCAACAAACGTCTGTAGAAAAGCAACAAATCTATACAAACAAATAGCTAGAGCTGCGAAGGTCAGTTGGGGCCTGTCGCCTGAGATCGTCAGAACCATCTACTTGGCAGTGGTCGAACCGGTGATCATGTACGCAGCAAGTGCATGGGCACCGGCCACGTCCAAATTAAAAGTGAAAAAGCAGTTCAGCGCGGTGCAGCGTGTTTTCGCTCAGAAGATTGCCAAGTCGTATAGGACGGTTTCCTTGAGCTCGGCCCTGCTGCTCGCCGGGCTGCTTCCTCTGGACATCAGGATTCGCGAAGCAGCCTCACTTTACGAGGTGAAGAGAGGTATATCCCGGCGGGTGGTAGGGGATCGAGAGGTGGAGCGGCAGGTAGCATACACCGACGCACCACATCCTGCGCATCGGAAGGGGCTGGAGTTCATAAGCCTGCCGGACCGTGCAACAATGGAGCAACATAACAACGATGGGCTGAAAATATATACCGATGGCAGCAAAATTGACGGGAAAGTCGGTGCAGCGCTATCCGTATGGAGTGGCGACGCTGAGATAAGTACCAGAAAGATGAAGCTCGAAAGTTTTTGCACGGTCTATCAGGCAGAACTGCTGGCCCTGACCGAGGCCACCGGGCTGGCCCTTCGGAGTGCGACGCATAGCTGCAATATCTACTGCGATTCTCGGTCTGCCCTTGAAACAGTGGTGAATCTCGAGTCCCTCCATCCCCTAGCCATAAAAGCAAGAACCAACATACATGAAAGCCACATGTTGGGCAAAATAGTAAAATTATTTTGGATCAAAGCACATGTGGGGTTGGAGGGAAATGAGAGAGCAGATGAGCTTGCGAAGTGTGCCGCGCTCCGAAGGACGAAACCGGTGTATGATAGTTGTCCGGTTTCATTCATCAAGCGACAAATCCGACTGGAATCGATTGATGAATGGAACCGGCGCTATATGGATGGTGATACGGCCGGGACCACTAAAATGTTTTTCCCAAATGTTGTAGCAGCGCACTCGGTCCTCAAAAAGATTGCACTTAATCCAGTGCTGGTGCAGGTGTTAACGGGGCATGGCGGGTTCTCCGAGTACTTGAATCGATTCAAGTGCAAGGAGAGCCCGGCGTGCGCCTGCGACCCGGGCAAGGTTGAAAGTGTAACTCACATGATGACCGAGTGTGCTATATTCGAAAGGGAAAGACTGGATGTCGAAATAGAAATTAACGAAAAGATAACGGAAGAAAACATAAGTAAAATCATAGGAAATAAGTACAGTAGAAATAAGTTCATAAACTTTTGCACAAAAATAGCAACTAAGGTGATAAAAAGAAATAAGGATTAGAAAGGCTACACTGTTTATATGTATAATATATGTTATAATATACATATATGCCAGATATATAAAACAAGTGACCAAAAACTGAAATGTAACAAATAAATAATGATAATAAGTAAAAGTGCTAATCATGAACATACTAAGTAATATATAAGATAAGTTCAACCCATGTAATAGAATAAAATTAGAATAGTAAAAACTGTAATAAATTAAGATTTAAATAAAGTAAATAAAGATATAAAAAGATCCGGTCACCCCACGCCGGAGGAACTAATGACGTAAGCCGATCGTTGCGCATCCAGTAGACAATTTACAACTGCTGGATGGGCAAATCGCGATTGGTCCTTTATAAAAAAAAAAAAAAAAAAAAAAAAAAAAACCTAACCTAACCTAACCTAACCTAACCTAACCTAACCTAACCTAACCTAACCTAACCTAACCTAACCTAACCTAACCTAACCTAACCTCGGCCTACGGCGAGGGGGCGCCGGCGACGCATATATGCCGGCGTCCCCGATTAGAGTAGCCACGGGCGGCGGGTCGGGGGACCGGCCGCCCCAGTGAGGATGTAGTGGCGGATGGCTCCCCTCCGTGTTTCGGGGGAGCCATCAAGAGGAGTCGAGGGGGACCAAATATGTCCCCCCATCTTGTGTCGAGCCCTCCACAAGAGGGCGACCCTTGCCGAGCCGCAGTGAGTATACATTTGCCTATCCTGCGACTCGGCTAAGGCGACGGAGGAACACCGTGGGGTTTTAGTGGGTAGTCCGGCCGCTTGGCCGGGAGTCCCACTCGAAGCCGTCCCCGCTGCCCCCGCGGCGGGGGAGGCGAAGTGCGTAAACGCAGTTCCCCACGTAAAAAAAAAAAAAAAAAAAAAAAAAAAAAAAAAAAAAAAAACCTAACCTAACCTAACCTAACCTAACCTAACCTAACCTAACCTAACCTAACCTAACCTAACCTAACCTAACCTAACCTAACCTAACCTAACCTGGGGTGCGCGTCCGAAACCTCCACGTTGGTCCTCCCGTTTCTTGTCCCTTTCATATTCGTATGGGGGGGAACGGAAGCGGGAGGGCTGGTGCACCCTGGACAACGGTAAATATGTTCCCTTTCGAGAGTTCGTGTTTGCCGTTGACGAATATCGGACCGTTGGTGCGCGCTCGCGCGAGTGGAGTGCTGTCCCTTTGTGGTGTGGACGCGTCCAAAGGAGGGTTGCTAGAGAGGAGTGACCAGGGGTCGGTCGAAAGACTGACTTCGAGTAGGAGTATACCGTAGCCCCTTGACCTCTCTCTAAAGTCGACGTGGTTTCTGGGGTCAGATGACCTGGCTTTCGGGGCCAGACTGGCTGGAGAGAGGGGCCAAGGGGGTCGGGGGTCTTGGCTTCAACGCCCGGACTGCGAGGAAGAAAACCTCTATAAAAAATTACCCCTAGTCCTTGTGTGGTGGGCAGGGTGACGTTACTCGCGACAATTATACCTTAGTCTTAGGATGAGCTATTATTGTCTGCAGGGTGGTGACACACGGTCTACCACATGGACGCAGTTGGTAACGTGCTGTGGTACTCATGGGCAGGGGGATTGCTGCTCGCTAGCGTTGCAACCTCGCCGGAACTGGCAACCGGCGTTGTATCTGCCTTGGCACTGGGAATGAGCGTCACCCCGGGTTCGACATTTAGATCGTCTCAACTCGTGGGATCAAATATGGATCTTGAAAAAACAAAACAAAACGAAGGAGGAGAGAACCATGGTTCTGATGTTGAAGGAAGGGAGGCACGTGTCTCACTCTCGCGGTGCGACAGTGTGTTGCGCCAGATGCCGGAGGAGTTGCAGCTGTCGGAGTCCGACAGCAGCGACATGGCGGTGAGTTCGCGCTCGTGCTCGCCCATCACGAGTGCTCGCGACGTGCGGTGCTGGCTGAAGCGCCCTAATCCGGCCACCGATGAGGAGGATGAGGGCTCAAAGCCTAGAGGCAAGAGGGGGCGCGGTCGCCCGCCGACAACCGGCCAGTACGTCGGCCTGGCTAAAGCCAAGGCCGAGCTGAACGCGGCCAAGGAGAGGGAGCTCGAGCTCCGGGCCGAACAGGAGCTGGCAGAGGAGGTTTCCCAGCATAGGGAAAGGCGTGAAGCCCTCCTCCCTGATGTGCCGTTGCAACTGGGCGAGAAGAGCGTGGCGGAGCTCAGCAGCGAGATCGAGGCGGCGGTGGAGATGATAAACTCCATCGCCCGAAAATCGTCGAAGTTGAAATGCCAGCACGTGCGGGACCTCCGTCAGTGCGCGAGCACCATCATAGGTAACTCCCGCGAAATGAGGTCCCGCACGGAGTCTGAGGAGGTGCTCCGTCTGCAGAGTGAGTTGGCCGCCCTGCAAAAGAAGATGGAGAGGTTTGAGCAGCAAGCGGTCTCTGCCCCGGCGATGACGCGTGATGAAATTGCGTTCTTCATTGACGCGCGTCTCGCCGGCATTGAGGGCCGTCTCCTGCCGGAGCCGCGGCTGCGTCCTTCGCTTGCGGCGGACACACGCACTGCCGCCCGCGTCGCAAAAGTGGTTGCGGAGGTTGAAGTGGCGCCCACGGTGGAGGTGGCACCGGCACTGCCGGGTCCTGGTCCGACGCCTGGGCCCTCAGTTTCCCCTCCCTCACCCCCGGCAGCTGTTCCGGTGGCCAAGGCGAAGGGGAAAAAGAAGAAGAAGAGCGCTGCGGCCATCGAAGCCGAGGCTGCGCGTGAGGCGCGCCCGTCGCCTCCTGCCCCAAGCCCCCCAAAGCTGGGAGAGTGGAACAAGGTGGCTGCACGCCCGAAGAAGGCCACCCGGGCCACTGCTGCGGCGAAGGATAAGCCTAAGCCTACTAAAGCTCAGGAGAAGCCCAAGGCCCCGAAGGTCCGCGCCCCTCGCACCGCCGCGGTAGTGCTGACTCTGCGACAGGACGCGGTGGGTAAGGGTGTTACCTACGCCCAGGTGATGACTGAGGCCGAAAGGAAGGTCGACCTCAAGGGCCTCGGCATCGAAGGCGTCCGCCTCCGTACGGCGGTAACCGGGGGACGGATTTTGGAGGTGGCCGGGGCTGATAAGGCCCAGAAGGCTGACGTTCTAGCCGAAAAGCTCCGGATAGCCCTTGGAGAGGAAGTTAGGATTTCCCGGCCGGAGATGTCTGCAGAGTTGCGCATCTCCGGCCTGGGCGATACGGCCACCGCCGATATGGTGACCCAAGCCGTCGCATTGGAGGCGGGTTGTCCTGCTGAGAAAGTCAAGGTGGGCGGGATAAACCGCTCACCTGGCCGACAGGGCACCGTCTGGGTGCGGTGCCCTGCTGTGGCGGCCAAAAAGGTGGCGGACGGCCGTCGTCTGACGGTTGGGTGGGCCAACGCTCGAGTGGTCCTCCTCGAGCCGAGACCGCAGCGGTGCTTCCGCTGCCTGGTGCCGGGTCATGTGGGGGCGCAGTGCGCCTGCGAAATCGATCGCAGCGCGTTATGCTTCCGCTGCGGGCGTCCTGGCCATAAGCAGGACGCTTGCGATGCAGACCCCAATTGCCCCGTCTGCGCGGCGGAGAGCGCCCCGGCGGGCCACCGCCTGGGCTCCAAACAGTGCCCCGCGATGGCCCGCGGGAGAGGCCGCCGGTCTAGAGTGGCGAAGGCAACGGGAGGGGCCAAATCTGGACCCCCCACCCGGCCGTCAGAGGAGGTGATGGACACCGCCCAATAATAATGGGGAAAATCTCATTCCTGCAGGCTAACGTGAACCACTGTGCTGCGGCCCAGGACCTGCTGATCCAGACCGCAGTGCAGTGGCAAACGACGGTGGCCATAGTCGCCGAGCCGTACTGCATCCGCGCCCGGGATGACTGGGCGGGCGACCGGGACGACTCGGTGGCTATCGTCGCCTGGCGGGGTGGCGCGGCTCCTGCCCCCTTCGATATGGTGTCACGGGGTCGCGGGTGCGTTCTCGCTTCGCTGGGCGACGTTGCAGTTATTGGGGTGTACTTCTCACCCAACAGAAGCCTCGCCGACTTCGAGCAGATGCTCGCGGAAGTCGGGGCCCTGGTGGCGGACGTGCACCCCACTCCCGTGGTGGTTGCCGGTGATTTCAACGCCAAATCCAGGGCGTGGGGATCCCCGGCGACCGACGCCCGGGGGGAGATTTTGGAGGATTGGGCGGTGTCCACGGGCTTGGCGCTGCTGAACACGGGGGCGGTTCACACATGCGTGCGGAGACAGGGCGTGTCGATTGTCGACCTCTCGTTTGCTAGTACCGCCTTGGCCCGCCGCGCGAGAAACTGGAGGGTCATCGAGGGGGTGGAGACGCTATCGGATCATCGATATATCCGGTTCGACGTCGTCTCCGCTCCGGCGGACTCTCCGGCTATAGATTATAGCCGCCCCCTGTCAGGGGAAGGTCCGCGGTGGCGTCTCAGCACGCTGGACCCGGAGCTGGCCAAAGAGGCGGCCGTCGTTGAGCGGTGGGCTGCCGCTGCAAGCGGCTTGGACGTGGACGCGAGGTGCGAGTGGCTGGCAGGAGCGCTGACTCGCGTCTGCGACGCGGCGATGCGGAGGGCAAGACCGACCCCCCCGCGGAGACAGGTGTACTGGTGGCGACCACACCTGGCAGAGCTGCGTAAACTTGTTCACGCAGCTCAGCGTAGGTACACCCGCAGTCGCGGGAGGAGGGTCAGAAACCTCGCCCTCGAAGAAGAATTATTCGCCGCGTACAGGGCCGCGCGTACAGCCTTTAGCTCGGCGATAAGGGCCGCCAAAGAGGAATCCTGGAAGGAGTGGCTCGACAGCCTCAACCAGGACCCGTGGGGGCGCCCCTACAAGGTCGTGACCCAGAAGCTCCGACCCTGGGCGCCTCCCCTCACTAGGACTCTGGAGCCACCGTTTCTGGAGCAGGTGGTCGGCGCCTTGTTTCCAGCGAGGGAAGAGTGGGTGCCACCGCGGATGGCAGCGCCAAGCCGGGGACCGGCGGAAGACGAGGTCGTCCCGCCCGTGTCCGAGGCCGAGTTAGGGGCAGCGGTCCTAAAGTTAAAACTCAGGAACCGCGCCCCGGGGCCGGACGGTATCCCTGGGCGGGTCCTAGCCCTTGTGGTGCCGGTCCTCGAGGACGAGATACTGTCCCTGTTGACGGAGTGTTTGGTGTCGGGAAGACTCCCGCGGCGGTGGAAGACGGGCAAGCTCGTGCTGCTTCGGAAGCACGGGCGCCCAGCCGAGTCGCCGTCGGCCTACCGTCCTATTGTTCTGCTCGACGAGGCGTGCAAGCTCCTAGAGCGGGTGCTCGCTGCGCGACTCGTCGCGAGCCTGGGGGCGGATGGGCCGGATCTCAGCGGAGACCAGTTCGGCTTTCGCTGTGGGAGATCCACGCTGGACGCCATATCCCGTCTCAGGGACAGGGTAGAGGAGGCTGTCGCCCAGGGGGGGGTGTTGTTGGCTGTCTCGCTGGATATTGCGAACGCCTTCAATTCCATCCCCTGGGCGACGATTGAAGAGGCGCTGAGGTACCACAACGTCCCGTGGTACCTCAGGCGCGTCCTTGCGGACTATTTCATTGACCGGGCCATTAGCTATCCGGCCCGGAGCGCAGTAGTCCGCAGGGACATGACGTGCGGTGTTCCGCAGGGGTCGGTATTGGGACCGCTCCTGTGGAACATCGGGTTCGATTGGGTCCTGCGCGGTGCCAATCTTCGTGGAGTCGGCGTCCTTTGTTACGCCGACGACACCCTGGTCACCGCGCGTGGACCCACGTGTAGGGATGCAGCCGTGCTTGCCACTGCAGGCACGGCCCAGGTGGTGCGGCGCATCAGGGCGCTGGGCCTCAGGGTGGCCCTGGAAAAGTCCGAGGCCATCTTCTTTCATGGGCCTCGGACTAAGCCCCCCCGCGACGCGAGTATTATGGTGGGCGGCACCTCCATTGCCGTCGGAACGACGATGAAGTATCTCGGCCTCGTCCTCGACGGCAGATGGGGGTTCGCGGAGCATTTCCGGCAGCTGACTCCAAAGCTGGTGTCATATGCCGGGATGCTCGCGAAGCTGCTCCCCAATTGCGGGGGGGCGGGCAGTGTCTGCCGCCGTCTGTATGACGGTGTGGTGCGCTCCAAAGCGCTTTACGGAGCGCCGATTTGGGCGCCGGCCCTCAGCGCCGGCAACCTGACCCTCCTGCGACGTCCGCAGCGGGTCATCGCGCAGAGGGCCGCCCGGGCGTACCGCACGGTCTCGTATGAGGCGGCGTGCCTGATTGCGGGTAGCCTCCCCTGGGACCTGGAGGCTGGTGTCTTAGCGGAGGTCTACGATAGGGGCGCCCTGATGCGCCGAGAAGGAGAACGCCCACTTCCGGAACACGTCAATCGCTGGAGACGTGAGGCACGTGATGTCCTGTTCCGGAAGTGGGCGGACAGGTTGGCGGACGCCTCGGCGAGCAGATCGCTCGTCGGGGCCATTCGCCCCGTCCTGCGTCCGTGGGTGGAGGCGCGGCACCGGGTGCCGACTTATTTCCTGACCCAGCTCCTTACGGGACACGGCTGTTTTGCCAAGTACCTGTGGGAGTTGGTGGGGATCGAGTCGGACCCCGTGTGCCGCCACTGCGCGGCCGGCGTCGTGGACACGGCAGAGCACACGCTGTCCGTGTGCGCGGCGTGGGATGCCCAGCGCGCTCCGCTTGTGGACGCAATTGGACGGGATCTGTCGCTGCCGGCCGTCGTCCAAGCCATGGCCGGCAGCGAAGAGTGTTGGGCCGCCGTCTCCTCGTTTTCTCACGAGGTGATGGCGGCCAAGAGAGAGGAGCTGCGGGAGCGGGAGCGTGCCGGTAGCACACTCCCGCCCCGTCGGCCTACGGCGAGGGGGCGCCGGCGACGCATATATGCCGGCGTCCCCGATTAGAGTAGCCACGGGCGGCGGGTCGGGGGACCTGCCGCCCCAGTGAGGATGTAGTGGCGGATGGCTCCCCTCCGTGTTTCGGGGGAGCCATCAAGAGTAGTCGAGGGGGACCAAATATGTCCCCCCATCTTGTGTCGAGCCCTCCACAAGAGGGCGACCCTTGCCGAGCCGCAGTGAGTATACACTTGCCTATCCTGCGACTCGGCTAAGGCGAAGGAGGAACACCGTGGGGTTTTAGTGGGTAGTCCGGCCGCTGGCCGGTAGTCCCACTCGAAGCCGTCCCCGCTGCCCCCGCGGCGGGGGAGGCGAAGTGCGTAAACGCATTTCCCCACGTAAAAAAAAAAAAAAAAACCTAACCTAACCTAACCTAACCTAACCTAACCTAACCTAACCTAACCTAACCTAACCTAACCTAACCTAACCTAACCTAACCTAACCTAACCTTTTTTTTTTTTTTTTTTGTGACGCGGGGAAAAATGCATTACGCACACCACCGGTGCCTGGGTGGCCTCCGGTGGTAGTGTGGGACTCCCCGTCGGCTGTCCGACGGTATACCCACTAAACAACCCCGCGAAATGCCATCGGCCGCGTTGGTGTGGTGCCCCGGATCTGTTAGCAACAGGGCACCACTGCGACTGGCCAGCCCCTCAAAAGGGGCCGGACTTCTTCTCTCTAGGGGCCGTCCCGGCAAATTGGGACAGCCCCTCCGGCGGCGGGACCGTTATGGGGCCAGGTTCCCGTCCTGACCCCTAGTCCCACAGGTTAGGGAGGCGGCAGTAGGTGCGCGTAGCGCCTACGCCGCACTCCCGTCCGCCGTCTCCGGAGCGGGACAGCTTGAGGATCGTCCTCCCTATCCCGCTCCGAGGCCTCCTTCTGGGACATGACGGTCTCACAGAAGGAGGCCATCGCCTGCCAGGCACTGTCACTCCCGAGCATGGAGCGGACCACGCTCGGGAGCGAGAGGTCCGCGCTTCCTAGCGCGGACACCAGGTCGTGGCGCTGCCGAGACCACCTGGGACACCGCTCCAGAGTGTGCTGAGCGGTGTCCTCGGCCGCGCCACAATCGTGGCAGCCCGGCGTCATCTCCCGCCTCGCGACCCGGTGCAGGTACTCACCGAAGCACCCATGTCCAGTGAGCACCTACACCATGCGGAAAGTGAGGGGTTTGCGCCTTCGGCGCATCCACGCCTCCAGGACCGGGCGCAGCGCATCCGCAACGCGGACTCCGTACCGCGACTGCGCCAGGTCCTCCCCCCACCTCCGCATCATCTCCACATGCCCTCGCTGGCGATACCGCCCCACCTCCACCGATGTGGGGCGCTCACCGAGGCTCCTCCTTTCCGAGACAAACCCGTATACCTCGGCGAGCACCTCCGCCTCCAACTCCCAGGGCGGGTCGCCAGCGAGGGCGGTCGCGGCCGTCCAAGCTACCGTACGGTACCCCCTTATCGCCCTCTGCGCTATGACCCGCTGCGCTCTGCGCAGCTGGGCCCTGTTGCGGCTGCAGAGGGCGTCCGCCCATATTGGGGCACCGTACGTGGCCATACTCCGGCAGACGCCGGAGTACAGCCGCCTGCACGCGGCGCTGGGCCCGCCAACATTGGGCAGGAGGCGACCCAGCGCCGCCGCAGCTCTGATGACCCTCGGCCCCAACCGCTCGAAGTGGGGGCCGAAGGTCCATCTCCCGTCCAGGGTGAGGCCCAGATAGCTAATCTGGGCACTCACCCTAATCCTTTCTCCTCCTATTTGGAGGTGTGCTCCGGGGGGAGGGCCCCGTCTGCCGGTCCCGCGGAAGAGGAGGGCCTCGGTCTTCTCCAAACGGACCCGAAGCCCAAGCCTCTCTATACGGCTGACCACCAGTCCTACTCCGACTTCGGCCAGCCGCGCCGCCTCCACAAAGGTCTTACCCCGGGACGTGACAAGGGTGTCATCTGCATAGCAGATGACACTCATCCCGGGGAGGAGACGGCCCCGCAGGACCCAGTCGTATGCGAGGTCCCACAGAATGGGGCCCAGAACGGACCCCTGCGGGACCCCGCACCCGACAGACCTCCTGACCATACGGCCCCTCGCATCCTCGAAGCAAACCTCCCTGTCCTCCAAGTATGCCTTCAACAGCCTCCCCAAGTACGGAGGCACCTCAAAGTATTTGAGGGCCTCCAGTATGGTACTGTGGGGGAGGCTGTTGAAGGCATTGGCGATGTCCAGCGACACCGCCACCACCACCTTACCCTCGCGCTCCGCATCCTCCGTCACCGACCTTAGGCGCCTAATGGCGTCGACGGTCGACCGTCTGGCCCGGAACCCGAATTGGGCATCCGAAAGGCCCGGTCCCGGGCCATCCTCCAAATGCTGAGCGAGGCGGGAGGCGACAACCCTCTCCAGGGCCTTGCCCGCCTCGTTCAGCAGAACAACCGGTCGAACCGCCGACCCCGAGTCCGGGGGCCGGTCTCCCTTCAACAGAAGGCAGAGCCGGCCCACCCTGAAGGGTCCCGGGCAGCACCCCGACCGCAAGCAGCAGTCGAGGAGCTCCCGGAACCTGTCTCCGAGGTGCACGAGAGCCAACGCTAGCACCTTCCCGTGCACCCCGTCCGGACCCGGCGCCCTCTTCTTGCCTCGGAGGCGGTCAACGACCGCCTCCATCTCCTGGTCGGTGACGGGCGGCGGAGCGCCCTCCTCCTCTCCTCTGGAGTCCGACGTCCGACGTAGGGCCATCCTCGGGGGAGCGTAGCCCCGTGGACTGTCGGGGAAAAGCTCCCCGACAATCCTCTCCAACAACGCCGGCTGGAGGGTCTCCGTCAGCGGGGCCGACTGAGCGCGGATCTTGTTCCGCGCTCCTCTGTAAGGTCGGCCCCACGGGTCCCTATCCAGACCCTCCAGCAGCTCCTGCCACGCTCCCTCCTTGGCCCTACTGATGGCCATCTGCAGTGCTCTCCTGCTCTCCACGTAGACTCCGTGCAGATGGCCATCCCTTTCTTCGTCCCGGGGGCGGCGACGCCTGCTCCGGGTATACGCTCTACGCGCCCCGTTGCAGACGTCCCGGAGGTCGGCAATCTCCGCCGACCACCAGTAGACCGCCCGCCTTGGGGGCGGACGCCCAACACTGGGCATGGCCGCCCTGCACACCGCCGTGAAGGCGTCGCAGAGACGGCCAGCCCCTTGCTCCGCCCCCAAATCCTCCACTGGCGGGAGGCCCCAGCGGCCGACTATGGCCGCCTCCTCTGCCAGTTCCCGGTCGAGCCTGGTGAGCGCCCAACGCGGGAACCGGCTCCGCCACCGGGACGAAATCGTCGGACTCCCGGGGGCTGGAGACACCTCGAACCTGATATAGCGATGGTCCGAGAGTGTCTCCACCCCCGTCTCCACCCTCCATCCTTCCACTCGGCGTGCGGCGGAGGCGGTGGCGAAGGACAGATCCACCACCGACCCTCCGTTCCACCGCACGCACGTGTGGACTGTCCCCCTGTTCAAGAGGGACAGTCCTGCGGCCAGCGCCCACTCCTCCACCTTCCGCCCTTTGGCTTCCGTGGCCGGGTTGCCCCACGCCGTTGACTTGGCGTTGAAGTCCCCGGCCACGATAACCTGGGCGGGCGCTAGCCGCCTCACTGCCGACCCCAGAGCGTCGAGCAGCCGCTCCAAGGCCGGCAGGTCGCGGTTCGGGGAGAAGTACACACCGATGATTGCGTAATCTCCCCGAACCGCCGCCACGTATCCCGCCCCCCTCCCACTCAACACGAGTGGGGGGCTGGCGCCAGGCCTCGTGACGATGGCCACGGAACCGTCCAGATCCCCGGCCCAGTTAGGCCGGGAGGGCACGGAATATGGTTCCGCAACCACCGCCACGTCCACGTCCCACTCCGCCATGGTCTGCAGGAAAAGGTCCTGAGCCCCGGCGGAGTGGTTGACGTTGGCCTGCAGGAAGCGGGGATGTCCGGCCATTATTCGGACATCCCAGCCTCAGGCGCCACCTGCCGCCCACTCCCGCGAGAGATGGGGGGCGTTCTCCCGCGTATGGATGGGGGGTTACAGAGACGACCCCCCATCACATGCGTCGCCTTTCGTCCGGCGTCGGCGCACACGGCACAGCGGGCCTGTGCCGAGCAGCCCGAGGCGATGTGCCCCGGCTGCCCACACCTGTAGCACAGGCGGCTGCGGTCCTCCTTGGAGGGGCACAACTCGGCTGTGTGCCCCTTCCCCATGCACTTGTAGCAGTGCATGGGGCGCGCTTCCAACAAATGGAGCTGCACCCTGCTCCAGCCCACCCCTATACTGCCCAGCTCGAGCAGCTTTTTCGCTGCCGTCACCGGGCAGCGCATCAGGGCGGAGCTGGAGTTCCGCCAGTCCGGGCGGATTTCGCCCACCCGGACCTGTTCGGGGGTGCAGCCACCCTCCCCCGCGACCGCAGCTTGGACCCGCTGTGCCGTTGCGGCATCGTCCAGACCCGTGAGTCGGAACTCCGCACACTTCACGGGCCTGGACACCTCGACGACGCCGGACAGGGCGGCCGTCAACTTGGCCGCCAAGGCGTCAGCCTTCTCGTGGCTGGTGGAGCCGGGGACTTCGATCAGCCTCGCTCCGGTCGCCGACTTGCGTATCCGGAGCGAGCCGATTCCCAGCTCCCCCAGATTCACCTCCCGCTCGGCCTTCAAGAGGGCCGAGGCATACGATGCCCCCCCTTTGGCTGCCTCCGGCCGTAACTTTAAAATTACGGCCGTGGAGCCGGGGAGCACCACCTTGGGCTTTCGGCCCTCCTCCTTGCCCGCGGGAGTGTTGGCTGACGCCTTGGCGGGCGCCGGTCTCGCAGGAGTCGCGGGGGCCGCGGTTTTCCGCGGCTTGCGGCGGACCACGTCGGTCCACGACGCCACCTCCGGGACCTCGGCGGTCCCTGCCGCTGCCGACGTTGTCACCGCGGCCGGCTTCGCCCTAGATGTGGACGGGCCGAAGCTCGTCCACGACTCCTCGCTAGCCCCAGTTCGGCGGGCGGGGCCCACTTTGGCGGCCTTTCTCGCCTGAGGGCGCACGTCGAGCTCGGCCGGTGCGCTCGCGTTTGCGCGCTGTGACTTAGTCGCCGGCCTTCGCGCGCCCTCAATGGCCGCCCTAGCGGCTTTGGCGACTGCGGAGCTGTCACCCGCTAATGGCGGACGGGCGACAGTCGGAGGGGGCAGGCGTGACTCTAGGTCGGCGAGCCGCCCGTCCACCAAGTTACCGACGAGCCGGGCGATACTGCTCTCCAGAGCCTGTATATCGACCGGGCCCGTCGGCCCCTGCGCCCTCCTCTCCTTGCGGAGCTCCTCGAATTCCAGGCGATGCGCCCGGACTTCTTCACGCAGCGAGGAGACCTCGCGCTGCAGCCGAGCATTGTCGGCTCGGAGACGGAAGGTCTCCTCACCCTCCGTGCGCACCACCAGGGACTCGAGGATCTCCTTTATCCCACCCGCCGCCTTCACAATCTTGGCGGCGAAGCCGCCTTTGAGGCTCGCCGACCTGCTGGTGAGGTCGAGGATCAGCCTCAGCTTCTCCTCGGCCACCACCATGAGCTGTTCGGCTCCCCTCCCGGCTAGGCCCGCCGCCTCCCCCTCAGGGCTTTTCCCTTCGGGGCCTTTTCCCGCCTCGGGGCTGCCGCCCTCGGCGCTTTCTTCGGCGTTTTCGGCGGCCGCCGCGCTGGTTTTCGGGCGTCCAAAGGCCCGCCTCTCGAGGAGCGCCTGGATGGCCTGCTCCCTTTCCTCCTCCTTGCGCTCCCTGAGCTCTCGGCGGGCTCTGGCCAGACTGATGGCGACGCCGCCCCGCTTCCCACGCCTGGCCGTCGGTAGCTTCGCCCTCTCCGTTGGCGCTTCTGTCTCCGAGCCGGAAAACAATCGCTTCCGACTTCCCAGGTCCGACTCCGAGAGGGTGGGTACCGACATACTGTCGGTCTCCTCACCCCCACCAGACTCACTGTCTACCACTATAGACAGTGGCTCCTCCGAGAGCCCACTCGTTCCGGGACCCCTAGGCCCCAACATTCTGCTTCCACCCGGCATCACCGGGTCTTGGCTGTCCAGGTCCGTGACCGAACCCTAGACAGCCCACACAACACGAAAAACACGAACGACAAACACAAAAACCCAACAACTAACAAAACAAACACCAACAAAAACCGCCTATGTTCGTCACCGAACACAGAGACAAACACAAAAACAATAACCAACGCAACAAAAACACACCAAACACTCCACACCACCAAAACAAACGAAAAAGCCTCCAACAATCACAAAAATCCTCCTTGCCAAAAACTCACCCTCGCCCACAAGTATTGTATATCCGAATTTTGTCACCACCCACCGGCCACTGCGTTACCGCGCACCAGGTGGGATGGGTCCAGGGCAGACGACGTGGACGTATCGGTATACACTTGGGGGCCTGCCCCAACCTAACCTAACCTAACCTAACCTAACCTAACCTAACCTAACCTAACCTAACCTAACCTAACCTAACCTAACCTAACCTAACCTAACCTTTTTTTTTTTTTTTTTTTTTTTTTTTTTTTTTTGTGACGCGGGGAAAAATGCGTTACGCACACCACCGGTGCCTGGGTGGCCTCCGGTGGTAGTGTGGGACTCCCCGTCGGCTGTCCGACGGTATACCCACTAAACAACCCCGCGAATTGCCATCGGCCGCGTTGGTGTGGTGCCCCGGATCTGTCAGCAACAGGGCACCACTGCGACTGGCCAGCCCCTCAGAAGGGGCCGGACTTCTCCAATCTAGGGGCCATCCCGGCAAATTGGGACGGCCCCTCCGGCGGCGGGACCACTATGGGGCCAGGTTCCCATCCTGACCCCTAGTCCCACATATTAGGGAGGCGACAGTAGCGCAGCTAAGTAGCGCCTACGCCGCACTCCCGTCCGCCGTCTCCGAAGCGGGACAGCTTCAGGATCATCTTCCCTGTCCCGCTCCGAGGCCTCCTTCTGCGACATGACTATCTCGCAGAAGGAGGCCATTGCCTCCCAGGACCTGTCACTCTCGAGCATGGAGCGGACCACGCTCGGTAACCTAACCTAACCTAACCTAACCTAACCTAACCTAACCATAGGCAAATCATCTATTTGGCTATTTGTTTGGGTACTTACCATAGCTTATCGTACATCATTCTTCACGGCTAATCGCCTGCTACCTGTAAATACATAAAGCAAATACATTTTAGTACAAATTTTGAAAACTTCCATACAAACAGTGCTTTTGCGCAACAGACTAGTCTTCATTTTGTGTTTCTGTGCTCGGAAGTTCTTCAAACGCTCCGAGAAGTAGCCTATAGATTCAGTATACAACCTAGCATACGGAGAACCGCTTTGAAGTGTGTTTTTAGTACTTTTCCTCTGTTTTATTGCTGTTTTTCGACAATTTTTGCGTATTGACTCGATTTTTGCGTCCATACCTTGTCTTTTAGCGCCGCTCGTCGGTGCTAACCTCACACTGCATCAGTTCTCGTCATCCTACGTAGATTCCGATCAAAAAATCGTTAAAAACACGCAAATCCAATAATAATACCTACGTACCGAGGTTACTTGGTCGGGCGAATTACATAGGCAAATCATCTATTTGGCTATTTGTTTGGGTACTTACCATAGCTTATCGTACATCATTCTTCACGGCTAATCGCCTGCTACCTGTAAATACATAAAGCAAATACATTTTAGTACAAATTTTGAAAACTTCCATACAAACAGTGCTTTTGCGCAACAGACTAGTCTTCATTTTGTGTTTCTGTGCTCGGAAGTTCTTCAAACGCTCCGAGAAGTAGCCTATAGATTCAGTATACAACCTAGCATACGGAGAACCGCTTTGAAGTGTGTTTTTAGTACTTTTCCTCTGTTTTATTGCTGTTTTTCGACAATTTTTGCGTATTGACTCGATTTTTGCGTCCATACCTTGTCTTTTAGCGCCGCTCGTCGGTGCTAACCTCACACTGCATCAGTTCTCGTCATCCTACGTAGATTCCGATCAAAAAATCGTTAAAAACACGCAAATCCAATAATAATACCTACGTACCGAGGTTACTTGGTCGGGCGAATTACATAGGCAAATCATCTATTTGGCTATTTGTTTGGGTACTTACCATAGCTTATCGTACATCATTCTTCACGGCTAATCGCCTGCTACCTGTAAATACATAAAGCAAATACATTTTAGTACAAATTTTGAAAACTTCCATACAAACAGTGCTTTTGCGCAACAGACTAGTCTTCATTTTGTGTTTCTGTGCTCGGAAGTTCTTCAAACGCTCCGAGAAGTAGCCTATAGATTCAGTATACAACCTAGCATACGGAGAACCGCTTTGAAGTGTGTTTTTAGTACTTTTCCTCTGTTTTATTGCTGTTTTTCGACAATTTTTGCGTATTGACTCGATTTTTGCGTCCATACCTTGTCTTTTAGCGCCGCTCGTCGGTGCTAACCTCACACTGCATCAGTTCTCGTCATCCTACGTAGATTCCGATCAAAAAATCGTTAAAAACACGCAAATCCAATAATAATACCTACGTACCGAGGTTACTTGGTCGGGCGAATTACATAGGCAAATCATCTATTTGGCTATTTGTTTGGGTACTTACCATAGCTTATCGTACATCATTCTTCACGGCTAATCGCCTGCTACCTGTAAATACATAAAGCAAATACATTTTAGTACAAATTTTGAAAACTTCCATACAAACAGTGCTTTTGCGCAACAGACTAGTCTTCATTTTGTGTTTCTGTGCTCGGAAGTTCTTCAAACGCTCCGAGAAGTAGCCTATAGATTCAGTATACAACCTAGCATACGGAGAACCGCTTTGAAGTGTGTTTTTAGTACTTTTCCTCTGTTTTATTGCTGTTTTTCGACAATTTTTGCGTATTGACTCGATTTTTGCGTCCATACCTTGTCTTTTAGCGCCGCTCGTCGGTGCTAACCTCACACTGCATCAGTTCTCGTCATCCTACGTAGATTCCGATCAAAAAATCGTTAAAAACACGCAAATCCAATAATAATACCTACGTACCGAGGTTACTTGGTCGGGCGAATTACATAGGCAAATCATCTATTTGGCTATTTGTTTGGGTACTTACCATAGCTTATCGTACATCATTCTTCACGGCTAATCGCCTGCTACCTGTAAATACATAAAGCAAATACATTTTAGTACAAATTTTGAAAACTTCCATACAAACAGTGCTTTTGCGCAACAGACTAGTCTTCATTTTGTGTTTCTGTGCTCGGAAGTTCTTCAAACGCTCCGAGAAGTAGCCTATAGATTCAGTATACAACCTAGCATACGGAGAACCGCTTTGAAGTGTGTTTTTAGTACTTTTCCTCTGTTTTATTGCTGTTTTTCGACAATTTTTGCGTATTGACTCGATTTTTGCGTCCATACCTTGTCTTTTAGCGCCGCTCGTCGGTGCTAACCTCACACTGCATCAGTTCTCGTCATCCTACGTAGATTCCGATCAAAAAATCGTTAAAAACACGCAAATCCAATAATAATACCTACGTACCGAGGTTACTTGGTCGGGCGAATTACATAGGCAAATCATCTATTTGGCTATTTGTTTGGGTACTTACCATAGCTTATCGTACATCATTCTTCACGGCTAATCGCCTGCTACCTGTAAATACATAAAGCAAATACATTTTAGTACAAATTTTGAAAACTTCCATACAAACAGTGCTTTTGCGCAACAGACTAGTCTTCATTTTGTGTTTCTGTGCTCGGAAGTTCTTCAAACGCTCCGAGAAGTAGCCTATAGATTCAGTATACAACCTAGCATACGGAGAACCGCTTTGAAGTGTGTTTTTAGTACTTTTCCTCTGTTTTATTGCTGTTTTTCGACAATTTTTGCGTATTGACTCGATTTTTGCGTCCATACCTTGTCTTTTAGCGCCGCTCGTCGGTGCTAACCTCACACTGCATCAGTTCTCGTCATCCTACGTAGATTCCGATCAAAAAATCGTTAAAAACACGCAAATCCAATAATAATACCTACGTACCGAGGTTACTTGGTCGGGCGAATTACATAGGCAAATCATCTATTTGGCTATTTGTTTGGGTACTTACCATAGCTTATCGTACATCATTCTTCACGGCTAATCGCCTGCTACCTGTAAATACATAAAGCAAATACATTTTAGTACAAATTTTGAAAACTTCCATACAAACAGTGCTTTTGCGCAACAGACTAGTCTTCATTTTGTGTTTCTGTGCTCGGAAGTTCTTCAAACGCTCCGAGAAGTAGCCTATAGATTCAGTATACAACCTAGCATACGGAGAACCGCTTTGAAGTGTGTTTTTAGTACTTTTCCTCTGTTTTATTGCTGTTTTTCGACAATTTTTGCGTATTGACTCGATTTTTGCGTCCATACCTTGTCTTTTAGCGCCGCTCGTCGGTGCTAACCTCACACTGCATCAGTTCTCGTCATCCTACGTAGATTCCGATCAAAAAATCGTTAAAAACACGCAAATCCAATAATAATACCTACGTACCGAGGTTACTTGGTCGGGCGAATTACATAGGCAAATCATCTATTTGGCTATTTGTTTGGGTACTTACCATAGCTTATCGTACATCATTCTTCACGGCTAATCGCCTGCTACCTGTAAATACATAAAGCAAATACATTTTAGTACAAATTTTGAAAACTTCCATACAAACAGTGCTTTTGCGCAACAGACTAGTCTTCATTTTGTGTTTCTGTGCTCGGAAGTTCTTCAAACGCTCCGAGAAGTAGCCTATAGATTCAGTATACAACCTAGCATACGGAGAACCGCTTTGAAGTGTGTTTTTAGTACTTTTCCTCTGTTTTATTGCTGTTTTTCGACAATTTTTGCGTATTGACTCGATTTTTGCGTCCATACCTTGTCTTTTAGCGCCGCTCGTCGGTGCTAACCTCACACTGCATCAGTTCTCGTCATCCTACGTAGATTCCGATCAAAAAATCGTTAAAAACACGCAAATCCAATAATAATACCTACGTACCGAGGTTACTTGGTCGGGCGAATTACATAGGCAAATCATCTATTTGGCTATTTGTTTGGGTACTTACCATAGCTTATCGTACATCATTCTTCACGGCTAATCGCCTGCTACCTGTAAATACATAAAGCAAATACATTTTAGTACAAATTTTGAAAACTTCCATACAAACAGTGCTTTTGCGCAACAGACTAGTCTTCATTTTGTGTTTCTGTGCTCGGAAGTTCTTCAAACGCTCCGAGAAGTAGCCTATAGATTCAGTATACAACCTAGCATACGGAGAACCGCTTTGAAGTGTGTTTTTAGTACTTTTCCTCTGTTTTATTGCTGTTTTTCGACAATTTTTGCGTATTGACTCGATTTTTGCGTCCATACCTTGTCTTTTAGCGCCGCTCGTCGGTGCTAACCTCACACTGCATCAGTTCTCGTCATCCTACGTAGATTCCGATCAAAAAATCGTTAAAAACACGCAAATCCAATAATAATACCTACGTACCGAGGTTACTTGGTCGGGCGAATTACATAGGCAAATCATCTATTTGGCTATTTGTTTGGGTACTTACCATAGCTTATCGTACATCATTCTTCACGGCTAATCGCCTGCTACCTGTAAATACATAAAGCAAATACATTTTAGTACAAATTTTGAAAACTTCCATACAAACAGTGCTTTTGCGCAACAGACTAGTCTTCATTTTGTGTTTCTGTGCTCGGAAGTTCTTCAAACGCTCCGAGAAGTAGCCTATAGATTCAGTATACAACCTAGCATACGGAGAACCGCTTTGAAGTGTGTTTTTAGTACTTTTCCTCTGTTTTATTGCTGTTTTTCGACAATTTTTGCGTATTGACTCGATTTTTGCGTCCATACCTTGTCTTTTAGCGCCGCTCGTCGGTGCTAACCTCACACTGCATCAGTTCTCGTCATCCTACGTAGATTCCGATCAAAAAATCGTTAAAAACACGCAAATCCAATAATAATACCTACGTACCGAGGTTACTTGGTCGGGCGAATTACATAGGCAAATCATCTATTTGGCTATTTGTTTGGGTACTTACCATAGCTTATCGTACATCATTCTTCACGGCTAATCGCCTGCTACCTGTAAATACATAAAGCAAATACATTTTAGTACAAATTTTGAAAACTTCCATACAAACAGTGCTTTTGCGCAACAGACTAGTCTTCATTTTGTGTTTCTGTGCTCGGAAGTTCTTCAAACGCTCCGAGAAGTAGCCTATAGATTCAGTATACAACCTAGCATACGGAGAACCGCTTTGAAGTGTGTTTTTAGTACTTTTCCTCTGTTTTATTGCTGTTTTTCGACAATTTTTGCGTATTGACTCGATTTTTGCGTCCATACCTTGTCTTTTAGCGCCGCTCGTCGGTGCTAACCTCACACTGCATCAGTTCTCGTCATCCTACGTAGATTCCGATCAAAAAATCGTTAAAAACACGCAAATCCAATAATAATACCTACGTACCGAGGTTACTTGGTCGGGCGAATTACATAGGCAAATCATCTATTTGGCTATTTGTTTGGGTACTTACCATAGCTTATCGTACATCATTCTTCACGGCTAATCGCCTGCTACCTGTAAATACATAAAGCAAATACATTTTAGTACAAATTTTGAAAACTTCCATACAAACAGTGCTTTTGCGCAACAGACTAGTCTTCATTTTGTGTTTCTGTGCTCGGAAGTTCTTCAAACGCTCCGAGAAGTAGCCTATAGATTCAGTATACAACCTAGCATACGGAGAACCGCTTTGAAGTGTGTTTTTAGTACTTTTCCTCTGTTTTATTGCTGTTTTTCGACAATTTTTGCGTATTGACTCGATTTTTGCGTCCATACCTTGTCTTTTAGCGCCGCTCGTCGGTGCTAACCTCACACTGCATCAGTTCTCGTCATCCTACGTAGATTCCGATCAAAAAATCGTTAAAAACACGCAAATCCAATAATAATACCTACGTACCGAGGTTACTTGGTCGGGCGAATTACATAGGCAAATCATCTATTTGGCTATTTGTTTGGGTACTTACCATAGCTTATCGTACATCATTCTTCACGGCTAATCGCCTGCTACCTGTAAATACATAAAGCAAATACATTTTAGTACAAATTTTGAAAACTTCCATACAAACAGTGCTTTTGCGCAACAGACTAGTCTTCATTTTGTGTTTCTGTGCTCGGAAGTTCTTCAAACGCTCCGAGAAGTAGCCTATAGATTCAGTATACAACCTAGCATACGGAGAACCGCTTTGAAGTGTGTTTTTAGTACTTTTCCTCTGTTTTATTGCTGTTTTTCGACAATTTTTGCGTATTGACTCGATTTTTGCGTCCATACCTTGTCTTTTAGCGCCGCTCGTCGGTGCTAACCTCACACTGCATCAGTTCTCGTCATCCTACGTAGATTCCGATCAAAAAATCGTTAAAAACACGCAAATCCAATAATAATACCTACGTACCGAGGTTACTTGGTCGGGCGAATTACATAGGCAAATCATCTATTTGGCTATTTGTTTGGGTACTTACCATAGCTTATCGTACATCATTCTTCACGGCTAATCGCCTGCTACCTGTAAATACATAAAGCAAATACATTTTAGTACAAATTTTGAAAACTTCCATACAAACAGTGCTTTTGCGCAACAGACTAGTCTTCATTTTGTGTTTCTGTGCTCGGAAGTTCTTCAAACGCTCCGAGAAG
This sequence comes from Pyralis farinalis, assembly GCA_947507595.1. Classification (NCBI taxonomy): domain Eukaryota; kingdom Metazoa; phylum Arthropoda; class Insecta; order Lepidoptera; family Pyralidae; genus Pyralis; species Pyralis farinalis. Next base: position 46,540 of record CANNQC010000029.1, read on the forward strand.
TAGCCTATAGATTCAGTATACAACCTAGCATACGGAGAACCGCTTTGAAGTGTGTTTTTAGTACTTTTCCTCTGTTTTATTGCTGTTTTTCGACAATTTTTGCGTATTGACTCGATTTTTGCGTCCATACCTTGTCTTTTAGCGCCGCTCGTCGGTGCTAACCTCACACTGCATCAGTTCTCGTCATCCTACGTAGATTCCGATCAAAAAATCGTTAAAAACACGCAAATCCAATAATAATACCTACGTACCGAGGTTACTTGGTCGGGCGAATTACATAGGCAAATCATCTATTTGGCTATTTGTTTGGGTACTTACCATAGCTTATCGTACATCATTCTTCACGGCTAATCGCCTGCTACCTGTAAATACATAAAGCAAATACATTTTAGTACAAATTTTGAAAACTTCCATACAAACAGTGCTTTTGCGCAACAGACTAGTCTTCATTTTGTGTTTCTGTGCTCGGAAGTTCTTCAAACGCTCCGAGAAGTAGCCTATAGATTCAGTATACAACCTAGCATACGGAGAACCGCTTTGAAGTGTGTTTTTAGTACTTTTCCTCTGTTTTATTGCTGTTTTTCGACAATTTTTGCGTATTGACTCGATTTTTGCGTCCATACCTTGTCTTTTAGCGCCGCTCGTCGGTGCTAACCTCACACTGCATCAGTTCTCGTCATCCTACGTAGATTCCGATCAAAAAATCGTTAAAAACACGCAAATCCAATAATAATACCTACGTACCGAGGTTACTTGGTCGGGCGAATTACATAGGCAAATCATCTATTTGGCTATTTGTTTGGGTACTTACCATAGCTTATCGTACATCATTCTTCACGGCTAATCGCCTGCTACCTGTAAATACATAAAGCAAATACATTTTAGTACAAATTTTGAAAACTTCCATACAAACAGTGCTTTTGCGCAACAGACTAGTCTTCATTTTGTGTTTCTGTGCTCGGAAGTTCTTCAAACGCTCCGAGAAGTAGCCTATAGATTCAGTATACAACCTAGCATACGGAGAACCGCTTTGAAGTGTGTTTTTAGTACTTTTCCTCTGTTTTATTGCTGTTTTTCGACAATTTTTGCGTATTGACTCGATTTTTGCGTCCATACCTTGTCTTTTAGCGCCGCTCGTCGGTGCTAACCTCACACTGCATCAGTTCTCGTCATCCTACGTAGATTCCGATCAAAAAATCGTTAAAAACACGCAAATCCAATAATAATACCTACGTACCGAGGTTACTTGGTCGGGCGAATTACATAGGCAAATCATCTATTTGGCTATTTGTTTGGGTACTTACCATAGCTTATCGTACATCATTCTTCACGGCTAATCGCCTGCTACCTGTAAATACATAAAGCAAATACATTTTAGTACAAATTTTGAAAACTTCCATACAAACAGTGCTTTTGCGCAACAGACTAGTCTTCATTTTGTGTTTCTGTGCTCGGAAGTTCTTCAAACGCTCCGAGAAGTAGCCTATAGATTCAGTATACAACCTAGCATACGGAGAACCGCTTTGAAGTGTGTTTTTAGTACTTTTCCTCTGTTTTATTGCTGTTTTTCGACAATTTTTGCGTATTGACTCGATTTTTGCGTCCATACCTTGTCTTTTAGCGCCGCTCGTCGGTGCTAACCTCACACTGCATCAGTTCTCGTCATCCTACGTAGATTCCGATCAAAAAATCGTTAAAAACACGCAAATCCAATAATAATACCTACGTACCGAGGTTACTTGGTCGGGCGAATTACATAGGCAAATCATCTATTTGGCTATTTGTTTGGGTACTTACCATAGCTTATCGTACATCATTCTTCACGGCTAATCGCCTGCTACCTGTAAATACATAAAGCAAATACATTTTAGTACAAATTTTGAAAACTTCCATACAAACAGTGCTTTTGCGCAACAGACTAGTCTTCATTTTGTGTTTCTGTGCTCGGAAGTTCTTCAAACGCTCCGAGAAGTAGCCTATAGATTCAGTATACAACCTAGCATACGGAGAACCGCTTTGAAGTGTGTTTTTAGTACTTTTCCTCTGTTTTATTGCTGTTTTTCGACAATTTTTGCGTATTGACTCGATTTTTGCGTCCATACCTTGTCTTTTAGCGCCGCTCGTCGGTGCTAACCTCACACTGCATCAGTTCTCGTCATCCTACGTAGATTCCGATCAAAAAATCGTTAAAAACACGCAAATCCAATAATAATACCTACGTACCGAGGTTACTTGGTCGGGCGAATTACATAGGCAAATCATCTATTTGGCTATTTGTTTGGGTACTTACCATAGCTTATCGTACATCATTCTTCACGGCTAATCGCCTGCTACCTGTAAATACATAAAGCAAATACATTTTAGTACAAATTTTGAAAACTTCCATACAAACAGTGCTTTTGCGCAACAGACTAGTCTTCATTTTGTGTTTCTGTGCTCGGAAGTTCTTCAAACGCTCCGAGAAGTAGCCTATAGATTCAGTATACAACCTAGCATACGGAGAACCGCTTTGAAGTGTGTTTTTAGTACTTTTCCTCTGTTTTATTGCTGTTTTTCGACAATTTTTGCGTATTGACTCGATTTTTGCGTCCATACCTTGTCTTTTAGCGCCGCTCGTCGGTGCTAACCTCACACTGCATCAGTTCTCGTCATCCTACGTAGATTCCGATCAAAAAATCGTTAAAAACACGCAAATCCAATAATAATACCTACGTACCGAGGTTACTTGGTCGGGCGAATTACATAGGCAAATCATCTATTTGGCTATTTGTTTGGGTACTTACCATAGCTTATCGTACATCATTCTTCACGGCTAATCGCCTGCTACCTGTAAATACATAAAGCAAATACATTTTAGTACAAATTTTGAAAACTTCCATACAAACAGTGCTTTTGCGCAACAGACTAGTCTTCATTTTGTGTTTCTGTGCTCGGAAGTTCTTCAAACGCTCCGAGAAGTAGCCTATAGATTCAGTATACAACCTAGCATACGGAGAACCGCTTTGAAGTGTGTTTTTAGTACTTTTCCTCTGTTTTATTGCTGTTTTTCGACAATTTTTGCGTATTGACTCGATTTTTGCGTCCATACCTTGTCTTTTAGCGCCGCTCGTCGGTGCTAACCTCACACTGCATCAGTTCTCGTCATCCTACGTAGATTCCGATCAAAAAATCGTTAAAAACACGCAAATCCAATAATAATACCTACGTACCGAGGTTACTTGGTCGGGCGAATTACATAGGCAAATCATCTATTTGGCTATTTGTTTGGGTACTTACCATAGCTTATCGTACATCATTCTTCACGGCTAATCGCCTGCTACCTGTAAATACATAAAGCAAATACATTTTAGTACAAATTTTGAAAACTTCCATACAAACAGTGCTTTTGCGCAACAGACTAGTCTTCATTTTGTGTTTCTGTGCTCGGAAGTTCTTCAAACGCTCCGAGAAGTAGCCTATAGATTCAGTATACAACCTAGCATACGGAGAACCGCTTTGAAGTGTGTTTTTAGTACTTTTCCTCTGTTTTATTGCTGTTTTTCGACAATTTTTGCGTATTGACTCGATTTTTGCGTCCATACCTTGTCTTTTAGCGCCGCTCGTCGGTGCTAACCTCACACTGCATCAGTTCTCGTCATCCTACGTAGATTCCGATCAAAAAATCGTTAAAAACACGCAAATCCAATAATAATACCTACGTACCGAGGTTACTTGGTCGGGCGAATTACATAGGCAAATCATCTATTTGGCTATTTGTTTGGGTACTTACCATAGCTTATCGTACATCATTCTTCACGGCTAATCGCCTGCTACCTGTAAATACATAAAGCAAATACATTTTAGTACAAATTTTGAAAACTTCCATACAAACAGTGCTTTTGCGCAACAGACTAGTCTTCATTTTGTGTTTCTGTGCTCGGAAGTTCTTCAAACGCTCCGAGAAGTAGCCTATAGATTCAGTATACAACCTAGCATACGGAGAACCGCTTTGAAGTGTGTTTTTAGTACTTTTCCTCTGTTTTATTGCTGTTTTTCGACAATTTTTGCGTATTGACTCGATTTTTGCGTCCATACCTTGTCTTTTAGCGCCGCTCGTCGGTGCTAACCTCACACTGCATCAGTTCTCGTCATCCTACGTAGATTCCGATCAAAAAATCGTTAAAAACACGCAAATCCAATAATAATACCTACGTACCGAGGTTACTTGGTCGGGCGAATTACATAGGCAAATCATCTATTTGGCTATTTGTTTGGGTACTTACCATAGCTTATCGTACATCATTCTTCACGGCTAATCGCCTGCTACCTGTAAATACATAAAGCAAATACATTTTAGTACAAATTTTGAAAACTTCCATACAAACAGTGCTTTTGCGCAACAGACTAGTCTTCATTTTGTGTTTCTGTGCTCGGAAGTTCTTCAAACGCTCCGAGAAGTAGCCTATAGATTCAGTATACAACCTAGCATACGGAGAACCGCTTTGAAGTGTGTTTTTAGTACTTTTCCTCTGTTTTATTGCTGTTTTTCGACAATTTTTGCGTATTGACTCGATTTTTGCGTCCATACCTTGTCTTTTAGCGCCGCTCGTCGGTGCTAACCTCACACTGCATCAGTTCTCGTCATCCTACGTAGATTCCGATCAAAAAATCGTTAAAAACACGCAAATCCAATAATAATACCTACGTACCGAGGTTACTTGGTCGGGCGAATTACATAGGCAAATCATCTATTTGGCTATTTGTTTGGGTACTTACCATAGCTTATCGTACATCATTCTTCACGGCTAATCGCCTGCTACCTGTAAATACATAAAGCAAATACATTTTAGTACAAATTTTGAAAACTTCCATACAAACAGTGCTTTTGCGCAACAGACTAGTCTTCATTTTGTGTTTCTGTGCTCGGAAGTTCTTCAAACGCTCCGAGAAGTAGCCTATAGATTCAGTATACAACCTAGCATACGGAGAACCGCTTTGAAGTGTGTTTTTAGTACTTTTCCTCTGTTTTATTGCTGTTTTTCGACAATTTTTGCGTATTGACTCGATTTTTGCGTCCATACCTTGTCTTTTAGCGCCGCTCGTCGGTGCTAACCTCACACTGCATCAGTTCTCGTCATCCTACGTAGATTCCGATCAAAAAATCGTTAAAAACACGCAAATCCAATAATAATACCTACGTACCGAGGTTACTTGGTCGGGCGAATTACATAGGCAAATCATCTATTTGGCTATTTGTTTGGGTACTTACCATAGCTTATCGTACATCATTCTTCACGGCTAATCGCCTGCTACCTGTAAATACATAAAGCAAATACATTTTAGTACAAATTTTGAAAACTTCCATACAAACAGTGCTTTTGCGCAACAGACTAGTCTTCATTTTGTGTTTCTGTGCTCGGAAGTTCTTCAAACGCTCCGAGAAGTAGCCTATAGATTCAGTATACAACCTAGCATACGGAGAACCGCTTTGAAGTGTGTTTTTAGTACTTTTCCTCTGTTTTATTGCTGTTTTTCGACAATTTTTGCGTATTGACTCGATTTTTGCGTCCATATCTTGTCTTTTAGCGCCGCTCGTCGGTGCTAACCTCACACTGCATCAGTTCTCGTCATCCTACGTAGATTCCGATCAAAAAATCGTTAAAAACACGCAAATCCAATAATAATACCTACGTACCGAGGTTACTTGGTCGGGCGAATTACATAGGCAAATCATCTATTTGGCTATTTGTTTGGGTACTTACCATAGCTTATCGTACATCATTCTTCACGGCTAATCGCCTGCTACCTGTAAATACATAAAGCAAATACATTTTAGTACAAATTTTGAAAACTTCCATACAAACAGTGCTTTTGCGCAACAGACTAGTCTTCATTTTGTGTTTCTGTGCTCGGAAGTTCTTCAAACGCTCCGAGAAGTAGCCTATAGATTCAGTATACAACCTAGCATACGGAGAACCGCTTTGAAGTGTGTTTTTAGTACTTTTCCTCTGTTTTATTGCTGTTTTTCGACAATTTTTGCGTATTGACTCGATTTTTGCGTCCATACCTTGTCTTTTAGCGCCGCTCGTCGGTGCTAACCTCACACTGCATCAGTTCTCGTCATCCTACGTAGATTCCGATCAAAAAATCGTTAAAAACACGCAAATCCAATAATAATACCTACGTACCGAGGTTACTTGGTCGGGCGAATTACATAGGCAAATCATCTATTTGGCTATTTGTTTGGGTACTTACCATAGCTTATCGTACATCATTCTTCACGGCTAATCGCCTGCTACCTGTAAATACATAAAGCAAATACATTTTAGTACAAATTTTGAAAACTTCCATACAAACAGTGCTTTTGCGCAACAGACTAGTCTTCATTTTGTGTTTCTGTGCTCGGAAGTTCTTCAAACGCTCCGAGAAGTAGCCTATAGATTCAGTATACAACCTAGCATACGGAGAACCGCTTTGAAGTGTGTTTTTAGTACTTTTCCTCTGTTTTATTGCTGTTTTTCGACAATTTTTGCGTATTGACTCGATTTTTGCGTCCATACCTTGTCTTTTAGCGCCGCTCGTCGGTGCTAACCTCACACTGCATCAGTTCTCGTCATCCTACGTAGATTCCGATCAAAAAATCGTTAAAAACACGCAAATCCAATAATAATACCTACGTACCGAGGTTACTTGGTCGGGCGAATTACATAGGCAAATCATCTATTTGGCTATTTGTTTGGGTACTTACCATAGCTTATCGTACATCATTCTTCACGGCTAATCGCCTGCTACCTGTAAATACATAAAGCAAATACATTTTAGTACAAATTTTGAAAACTTCCATACAAACAGTGCTTTTGCGCAACAGACTAGTCTTCATTTTGTGTTTCTGTGCTCGGAAGTTCTTCAAACGCTCCGAGAAGTAGCCTATAGATTCAGTATACAACCTAGCATACGGAGAACCGCTTTGAAGTGTGTTTTTAGTACTTTTCCTCTGTTTTATTGCTGTTTTTCGACAATTTTTGCGTATTGACTCGATTTTTGCGTCCATACCTTGTCTTTTAGCGCCGCTCGTCGGTGCTAACCTCACACTGCATCAGTTCTCGTCATCCTACGTAGATTCCGATCAAAAAATCGTTAAAAACACGCAAATCCAATAATAATACCTACGTACCGAGGTTACTTGGTCGGGCGAATTACATAGGCAAATCATCTATTTGGCTATTTGTTTGGGTACTTACCATAGCTTATCGTACATCATTCTTCACGGCTAATCGCCTGCTACCTGTAAATACATAAAGCAAATACATTTTAGTACAAATTTTGAAAACTTCCATACAAACAGTGCTTTTGCGCAACAGACTAGTCTTCATTTTGTGTTTCTGTGCTCGGAAGTTCTTCAAACGCTCCGAGAAGTAGCCTATAGATTCAGTATACAACCTAGCATACGGAGAACCGCTTTGAAGTGTGTTTTTAGTACTTTTCCTCTGTTTTATTGCTGTTTTTCGACAATTTTTGCGTATTGACTCGATTTTTGCGTCCATACCTTGTCTTTTAGCGCCGCTCGTCGGTGCTAACCTCACACTGCATCAGTTCTCGTCATCCTACGTAGATTCCGATCAAAAAATCGTTAAAAACACGCAAATCCAATAATAATACCTACGTACCGAGGTTACTTGGTCGGGCGAATTACATAGGCAAATCATCTATTTGGCTATTTGTTTGGGTACTTACCATAGCTTATCGTACATCATTCTTCACGGCTAATCGCCTGCTACCTGTAAATACATAAAGCAAATACATTTTAGTACAAATTTTGAAAACTTCCATACAAACAGTGCTTTTGCGCAACAGACTAGTCTTCATTTTGTGTTTCTGTGCTCGGAAGTTCTTCAAACGCTCCGAGAAGTAGCCTATAGATTCAGTATACAACCTAGCATACGGAGAACCGCTTTGAAGTGTGTTTTTAGTACTTTTCCTCTGTTTTATTGCTGTTTTTCGACAATTTTTGCGTATTGACTCGATTTTTGCGTCCATACCTTGTCTTTTAGCGCCGCTCGTCGGTGCTAACCTCACACTGCATCAGTTCTCGTCATCCTACGTAGATTCCGATCAAAAAATCGTTAAAAACACGCAAATCCAATAATAATACCTACGTACCGAGGTTACTTGGTCGGGCGAATTACATAGGCAAATCATCTATTTGGCTATTTGTTTGGGTACTTACCATAGCTTATCGTACATCATTCTTCACGGCTAATCGCCTGCTACCTGTAAATACATAAAGCAAATACATTTTAGTACAAATTTTGAAAACTTCCATACAAACAGTGCTTTTGCGCAACAGACTAGTCTTCATTTTGTGTTTCTGTGCTCGGAAGTTCTTCAAACGCTCCGAGAAGTAGCCTATAGATTCAGTATACAACCTAGCATACGGAGAACCGCTTTGAAGTGTGTTTTTAGTACTTTTCCTCTGTTTTATTGCTGTTTTTCGACAATTTTTGCGTATTGACTCGATTTTTGCGTCCATACCTTGTCTTTTAGCGCCGCTCGTCGGTGCTAACCTCACACTGCATCAGTTCTCGTCATCCTACGTAGATTCCGATCAAAAAATCGTTAAAAACACGCAAATCCAATAATAATACCTACGTACCGAGGTTACTTGGTCGGGCGAATTACATAGGCAAATCATCTATTTGGCTATTTGTTTGGGTACTTACCATAGCTTATCGTACATCATTCTTCACGGCTAATCGCCTGCTACCTGTAAATACATAAAGCAAATACATTTTAGTACAAATTTTGAAAACTTCCATACAAACAGTGCTTTTGCGCAACAGACTAGTCTTCATTTTGTGTTTCTGTGCTCGGAAGTTCTTCAAACGCTCCGAGAAGTAGCCTATAGATTCAGTATACAACCTAGCATACGGAGAACCGCTTTGAAGTGTGTTTTTAGTACTTTTCCTCTGTTTTATTGCTGTTTTTCGACAATTTTTGCGTATTGACTCGATTTTTGCGTCCATACCTTGTCTTTTAGCGCCGCTCGTCGGTGCTAACCTCACACTGCATCAGTTCTCGTCATCCTACGTAGATTCCGATCAAAAAATCGTTAAAAACACGCAAATCCAATAATAATACCTACGTACCGAGGTTACTTGGTCGGGCGAATTACATAGGCAAATCATCTATTTGGCTATTTGTTTGGGTACTTACCATAGCTTATCGTACATCATTCTTCACGGCTAATCGCCTGCTACCTGTAAATACATAAAGCAAATACATTTTAGTACAAATTTTGAAAACTTCCATACAAACAGTGCTTTTGCGCAACAGACTAGTCTTCATTTTGTGTTTCTGTGCTCGGAAGTTCTTCAAACGCTCCGAGAAGTAGCCTATAGATTCAGTATACAACCTAGCATACGGAGAACCGCTTTGAAGTGTGTTTTTAGTACTTTTCCTCTGTTTTATTGCTGTTTTTCGACAATTTTTGCGTATTGACTCGATTTTTGCGTCCATACCTTGTCTTTTAGCGCCGCTCGTCGGTGCTAACCTCACACTGCATCAGTTCTCGTCATCCTACGTAGATTCCGATCAAAAAATCGTTAAAAACACGCAAATCCAATAATAATACCTACGTACCGAGGTTACTTGGTCGGGCGAATTACATAGGCAAATCATCTATTTGGCTATTTGTTTGGGTACTTACCATAGCTTATCGTACATCATTCTTCACGGCTAATCGCCTGCTACCTGTAAATACATAAAGCAAATACATTTTAGTACAAATTTTGAAAACTTCCATACAAACAGTGCTTTTGCGCAACAGACTAGTCTTCATTTTGTGTTTCTGTGCTCGGAAGTTCTTCAAACGCTCCGAGAAGTAGCCTATAGATTCAGTATACAACCTAGCATACGGAGAACCGCTTTGAAGTGTGTTTTTAGTACTTTTCCTCTGTTTTATTGCTGTTTTTCGACAATTTTTGCGTATTGACTCGATTTTTGCGTCCATACCTTGTCTTTTAGCGCCGCTCGTCGGTGCTAACCTCACACTGCATCAGTTCTCGTCATCCTACGTAGATTCCGATCAAAAAATCGTTAAAAACACGCAAATCCAATAATAATACCTACGTACCGAGGTTACTTGGTCGGGCGAATTACATAGGCAAATCATCTATTTGGCTATTTGTTTGGGTACTTACCATAGCTTATCGTACATCATTCTTCACGGCTAATCGCCTGCTACCTGTAAATACATAAAGCAAATACATTTTAGTACAAATTTTGAAAACTTCCATACAAACAGTGCTTTTGCGCAACAGACTAGTCTTCATTTTGTGTTTCTGTGCTCGGAAGTTCTTCAAACGCTCCGAGAAGTAGCCTATAGATTCAGTATACAACCTAGCATACGGAGAACCGCTTTGAAGTGTGTTTTTAGTACTTTTCCTCTGTTTTATTGCTGTTTTTCGACAATTTTTGCGTATTGACTCGATTTTTGCGTCCATACCTTGTCTTTTAGCGCCGCTCGTCGGTGCTAACCTCACACTGCATCAGTTCTCGTCATCCTACGTAGATTCCGATCAAAAAATCGTTAAAAACACGCAAATCCAATAATAATACCTACGTACCGAGGTTACTTGGTCGGGCGAATTACATAGGCAAATCATCTATTTGGCTATTTGTTTGGGTACTTACCATAGCTTATCGTACATCATTCTTCACGGCTAATCGCCTGCTACCTGTAAATACATAAAGCAAATACATTTAGTACAAATTTTGAAAACTTCCATACAAACAGTGCTTTTGCGCAACAGACTAGTCTTCATTTTGTGTTTCTGTGCTCGGAAGTTCTTCAAACGCTCCGAGAAGTAGCCTATAGATTCAGTATACAACCTAGCATACGGAGAACCGCTTTGAAGTGTGTTTTTAGTACTTTTCCTCTGTTTTATTGCTGTTTTTCGACAATTTTTGCGTATTGACTCGATTTTTGCGTCCATACCTTGTCTTTTAGCGCCGCTCGTCGGTGCTAACCTCACACTGCATCAGTTCTCGTCATCCTACGTAGATTCCGATCAAAAAATCGTTAAAAACACGCAAATCCAATAATAATACCTACGTACCGAGGTTACTTGGTCGGGCGAATTACATAGGCAAATCATCTATTTGGCTATTTGTTTGGGTACTTACCATAGCTTATCGTACATCATTCTTCACGGCTAATCGCCTGCTACCTGTAAATACATAAAGCAAATACATTTTAGTACAAATTTTGAAAACTTCCATACAAACAGTGCTTTTGCGCAACAGACTAGTCTTCATTTTGTGTTTCTGTGCTCGGAAGTTCTTCAAACGCTCCGAGAAGTAGCCTATAGATTCAGTATACAACCTAGCATACGGAGAACCGCTTTGAAGTGTGTTTTTAGTACTTTTCCTCTGTTTTATTGCTGTTTTTCGACAATTTTTGCGTATTGACTCGATTTTTGCGTCCATACCTTGTCTTTTAGCGCCGCTCGTCGGTGCTAACCTCACACTGCATCAGTTCTCGTCATCCTACGTAGATTCCGATCAAAAAATCGTTAAAAACACGCAAATCCAATAATAATACCTACGTACCGAGGTTACTTGGTCGGGCGAATTACATAGGCAAATCATCTATTTGGCTATTTGTTTGGGTACTTACCATAGCTTATCGTACATCATTCTTCACGGCTAATCGCCTGCTACCTGTAAATACATAAAGCAAATACATTTTAGTACAAATTTTGAAAACTTCCATACAAACAGTGCTTTTGCGCAACAGACTAGTCTTCATTTTGTGTTTCTGTGCTCGGAAGTTCTTCAAACGCTCCGAGAAGTAGCCTATAGATTCAGTATACAACCTAGCATACGGAGAACCGCTTTGAAGTGTGTTTTTAGTACTTTTCCTCTGTTTTATTGCTGTTTTTCGACAATTTTTGCGTATTGACTCGATTTTTGCGTCCATACCTTGTCTTTTAGCGCCGCTCGTCGGTGCTAACCTCACACTGCATCAGTTCTCGTCATCCTACGTAGATTCCGATCAAAAAATCGTTAAAAACACGCAAATCCAATAATAATACCTACGTACCGAGGTTACTTGGTCGGGCGAATTACATAGGCAAATCATCTATTTGGCTATTTGTTTGGGTACTTACCATAGCTTATCGTACATCATTCTTCACGGCTAATCGCCTGCTACCTGTAAATACATAAAGCAAATACATTTTAGTACAAATTTTGAAAACTTCCATACAAACAGTGCTTTTGCGCAACAGACTAGTCTTCATTTTGTGTTTCTGTGCTCGGAAGTTCTTCAAACGCTCCGAGAAGTAGCCTATAGATTCAGTATACAACCTAGCATACGGAGAACCGCTTTGAAGTGTGTTTTTAGTACTTTTCCTCTGTTTTATTGCTGTTTTTCGACAATTTTTGCGTATTGACTCGATTTTTGCGTCCATACCTTGTCTTTTAGCGCCGCTCGTCGGTGCTAACCTCACACTGCATCAGTTCTCGTCATCCTACGTAGATTCCGATCAAAAAATCGTTAAAAACACGCAAATCCAATAATAATACCTACGTACCGAGGTTACTTGGTCGGGCGAATTACATAGGCAAATCATCTATTTGGCTATTTGTTTGGGTACTTACCATAGCTTATCGTACATCATTCTTCACGGCTAATCGCCTGCTACCTGTAAATACATAAAGCAAATACATTTTAGTACAAATTTTGAAAACTTCCATACAAACAGTGCTTTTGCGCAACAGACTAGTCTTCATTTTGTGTTTCTGTGCTCGGAAGTTCTTCAAACGCTCCGAGAAGTAGCCTAT
>CANNQC010000030.1:0-19561 GCA_947507595.1 Pyralis farinalis
TGTGTACATGAACATGTCTGCTTGTCTTGGTCTGGATGTTTTAATGTAGGGCGCATCAAAGCAGCCCGCCTGGGGAAGTATCTCCACCTCACAGAAAACCGGAGCCAAATAACAACTCCCTAGAGGGTTGTTGTGTTCCCGCGGGTGAGTGAGGTCACCAGTAAGCTCCTAAGGAATTGCTGTGTAAGCAGCAGCAGAGGAGGCATCGCGCGAGTGATACATGTTACATGCGTTAATAGGTTACTGTAACTGCTTTTCATCAGGTGGACCGTAAGCTTGCATGACTCCCGACGTTGTATGAAAAAAAAATAGATTTGGTCTTATTTGAGGGGGTTTTGCCATTGCAGGGAGTCGATGGGTGCAGGTGGCACAGGAACGACACGAGTGTCTCTCAGAAGGATACGTTGAGCAGTGGACGATTAAGGGCTGATATGATGATCGACGTACGGAAGTTGGTTCTAGTCTCCTATTAATCTTATTGCCATCACCACGGCTCGGAAGCGGTTCATCAGGGCCTCATCGATTATCAGTCTTTTGAAACCATTATATACTCTTATGCCGTTGACTAGCAACGACGCCATGGTGCACACTCTGTACTGTACGCTCAGAATACAGAATAAACTGTACGTCGGCTCGACTTTGGGTTCCAAATTTTTTGAGAGATTTAGATTTGTACGGGCCCCTTCTGTAGGTACTGGCGGGCTTGTTCTTCGACCTTCGGGTCTAAATCGCAGGTCTGGGTTGGTGCACAATGAAACGCCTGATGCTGTCTTGAGAAGTATGGAGCCGCAGGTACTTCTTCTAGGGCTGGCTAGTTCTCTGTAGTGTGAGCGCTGAGTGTAGCGGACGACTGGTGCCGATCAGTGTGTGGGTCATCTCACAACCTCCTCACGGTGGCTGGGGAATCAGTTCCGAGATAGAAATCTCTCTACTGAGGTATCGATCGCAGCATGTGAATACATACCGGGCGTTGTGTTGGCCGTATAGGCCGAGATGCGCGCTACGTTTCTAGTTCGTCAGAATCGTCTCATGTGTCGTTGTTCGCGAGTAACTCACGAGCGTAAGGGCGTCCGTCCGGCGGCCGAGTATGTAGAGGCGCCAGATTGCGTATATGACGCAAATCCGACGCGTCCGCACGCTCGAACAGGCTTACAGTGAGTCGGCGTATAAATGCGTCCGTGCTCTCCATACGTAGGTCCCTCTGTATAGTGGCGTTCTTTACAATGCGCGGGGCGCCTGTAATCTGCCTGAGGGAGATGCTCTGTTGCTGTTGGATTCTCTCAGCGTTTCCTTTGCTCAGTAGGGCGAACCAAGCTGGCGCTGCGTATGTTAAACGTGGCCGTAGGTAGGTCTTGTATATGCTGAGTTTCGTGTTCAGCGGAAGCTTCGAGGAGAGCACCGGCCGCAGTAAAGCGCGCGATGCACGGGTCCTAGCGATGATTTTGTTCGCGTGTTTTTTCATAGTGAGCCGCCGGTCGATTTCGACGCCTAGGTAGGTCGCCGATTCGCGCCAAGCTAGCTGCTCACCATGGAGATACAAGGTGGAAGGCTTCTTTACGGAGAGATTCACTAGCATTGCTTGTGTCTTTCGCACGTTAACCGAGAGCCTCCATTTGTCAAGCCACTCGGGGAGCAGGTTTAGTACGCGTTGCATTTTCAACACTGCGAATCTAGCATTTTTGTTGTATGTCAGATACGCTGCGTCGTCGGCGTACAGTGCTAATGTGGATTCGCCTGACTTCGGAATGTCATCGGTGTAACGTGCGTACAATGCTGGGGAGAGGCAACTCCCTTGCGGTACGCCGGCTAAGATTTTTCTGGACGTCGAGGAGTCTGTTTCTACGGATACGTGAAAACTTCTATCACTCAGGAAGGAGGCTATTATTCGGACTAGACGTTGGGAAGCGCTGGACGTCGCTAGTTTGTACAGCAGACCGTCGTGCCAAACACTGTCGAACGCTTTCTCCATATCGAGAAATACTGCTACTGTGCTTCCCCTCTGGTTCATACCCTGGGTCATCATGTGCAGCACTCTCAATAATTGAAGAGTCGTCGAATGTTCCGCTCTGAAACCATACTGCTCGTCGCGGGGGGCGATGTGCGGGGCGAGGTGTTTCAGTAGGAGGCGTTCGTACACTTTCGACTGCGTAGATAGCAGTGTAATGGGCCGATAACTCTCCGGTTTCAACACGTTCTTACCGGGTTTAGGCAGCAATATTACGCGTCCGTCTCTGTATATAGACGGGAAGTGTCCAGTGCGATTTATACCGTTGTACAGTCGAGTTAGCGCCGCGACGGCGCGCGGCGGTAACCGACGTAGGGCTTCATTGGTTATTTTATCTGCACCGGGCGCCTTCCGAAGTTTAGCGCGTTGTATTGCACGCTGCACTGCGCCCGGGGTGAAAACAATTGGATCGTCATCGGCCGCTATCGACGTAGAAAAATAGCCTCGTAGGTACTGTTGCACCATTTCGACGTGAGCTGTATTTTCTGTTTCGTTAGGGCGGAATTGGCGTTCTAAGTGGTCGGCGAATATTTCAGCGCGGTCTGCTGCGTGATATCGCAAAGTTCCATCGGCTGCCAGTAGTGGGCGTACTGGAGGCGGAGATCTCGTCAGCTGCCTGCACAATTTGTGGATGGAATTCCAGTCATCACTGACATCCTCTATGTGCTGCTGCCAACTCTCCTCTCGATGGGTTTCTAGCGCGTCCTTTACTACGGTCGTAAGGCGATGAAGTTCGGCCTTTAACACAGGACACCGCGTCCTCTGCCACAACTTGCGTAGTCGACGTTTGTCTGTTAGCTTACGCTTGATGGCGTCGGGGAGTGGCGAGTATTGTTGTCGCTTCTTAGTCTCGGTGGAGGACTCATTGAAGGCCGTCTGGATAGTCTCCGTAATAAGCACCGCTAGCCGCTCCACATCATCCGGAGTTGAGATGGGAAACGACGCCGCGAGCCTGGAGTCTACTTTTTCGGTGTACTGGGCCCAGTTGATGAGACGCTTGGGAATTGGCGGTGAGACCGAAAGTGGAGTCTCTGGAATCGTCACGAGTACCGGTAGATGGTCCGAGAACATGCTCTCCAATAGAACCTCTTGCGTAGGTTGGCAGTGTAAGTTCTTGTGAACTATAATATCCAGGACATCGGGTGCCGCCGCATCACTATACGGATAATGCGTCGGAACCTCGGGGCCCTGCACGGTATAGCCCCAGCGCTCCGCATCGTCAAACAACCGACGTCCGCTTGGGCAAATGTGCGTGGCGCACCATGCTGTGTGTTTGCAATTGAAATCGCCAGCCAGAAGGACAGGTGTATTAGTCTCCGTATCGACTAGGCGGGTTATCTCCGCCGGGTCCAGCTTCCCAATCGGGGGTCTATAGGCTGCGTACAGGTGCATGGATTGCCTACCCGCGTGGATGTCAACTCCTAAAGCATAAAGCTTGGCCCTCTTGTGGACAGACTCGGTCTCGACTATCTTGATCGGTTGATGGACTAAGCGGCGTCTGACTAGCACTGCCAACCCACGGTAAGCCCTTCCATGGGGAGAACGTTCGTCTTTCCGATAGATATGGTAGTTTGGGATTCTCGGCGTAATGGACTCCTTCAGGTGCGTCTCAGACACCAAACAGACGTCAATATCCTGCTCCTTGAGTAGCGCTTTCAGCAGAGCAACCTTTTTGTATAGGCCGTCTGCATTCCAGTGCAAAACTCTAAGAGCCCCCATGTTGCAGTCTCAATTGGATGAGCTGAGCCATTCCTCCTAGTAACACTGACAGGGTGTTCTGTCCTGTCCGTACGGCCTTCAATACGTCCTCCATGATAATAAGAGCGACGTCTAAAACAGCAGTAGCGTTGTTGTCGATCGCTCTAGCGCTGGGTGCCGGTATATGCGATGTAACAACCGCCGTTTGCCTCGCCTGACGACCTACTTGTTGTGTAGGGACGCCCGCTTTCTTCAAATCACCTTTTCGGGGGGCTGCGGTCTGGGTCCTTTCGGCCGGTTTTTGCGCCTGTACGGCTTGCGCAGCCTTCCGGGACTTCTTCCTACGCCTCTTCTTCTTGAGAGAGGCACCTCTCTCGGTGGGAGCGTTCGCCTGTGCCATTAAAGAAGGCGTTTCTGTCTGTAAATCGACTGTAACGGCCTTCTTTGTCTGTTTTGAGGCGCCGGCGGTGATTGCAACCGTCCCTGCTCTCTTGTTTCGCAATTCGCGACGAAACACAGCGCATCTGGGATTGTTGGCCGTGTGCGCCTCTCCACAGTTGGCACACGTCGGCGGCTCCTCTCTGGGACGCGGACAGTCACTAGCAGCGTGCTCTTCTCCGCAGCGTACACACGCTTGTTTGCTGTGGCACATATGCGATGAATGCCTGAAGCGCTGACAGCGGTGGCACTGGGCTGGCCCCTGCCTGCCTCGCCACGCCTCTATCTTCACTCCGGGCATGCACAACAGCTCGGTGACGTCGTATATCCGTGGGATGGTGTCGGAGGTCTTCTTAAGTTGAGCGAAGAAGATGCATCCGGGTCTGCCTTGTCGCGCGCGGATGGGTCGCACGTACTCAGGTACGAAATTCAGTTCCGCTAGGGCTTCTGAGATCTCGTTCGGATCGGTGTCAGACGGTAGCCCTCGTATCGCTACCTTTGCGCTGGTTTCAGCCGGCAACGAATACGAGAACCAGCTGAGCTTTTGAGTCTTCTCAAGATCGTAAAGGTACCTTTGTACGGCACGGTATTCTTCCTCAGTCTTCGGTGTGAACCGCACTCCTCTGCCAAAGGGTCTCGCGTTCGGGCTATGGCCCAGCTTAGACTTCAAGGCTTTGAAGTGCGTCGTCCAATCCGGTAGGGTCTCAACAATGAGCGGTGGGTAGCGCGGGTTTGCTTTCGGCGGCACCGCAGGCTTGCTACTCACCGACGCCGGCGGTACTTGTGACGCACCGGACGTTGATGTCGACGCCTGCGCTCGTACCGTGTCAGCAAACGACACTGTAGGCACTACGTCGCTCCTTGTCCGCGGAGGGGGAGAAGGAGGAGGGGGGGGGGTGGCACTACGTCACTTGACGGCGCGGGGGGAGGAGGAGGAAGCACTATATCGCGGCGACGACTAATGCGCGGGTCGCGTTGCTCCCTCGGGGTGAGCGTCGAAGGGGGAGGTACCTCCATCGGTACACTAAGAGAGGCCGGAGGGCTTGTGAGTGCAATGCGAATTCGCTTTTGCATCTCTGCCTCGGTGTCACTCTCTGGGGACCTCTGGCGCCGTATACCGCGCTCGCATAGTGCGTGCACGGCTTCTTGCGCCTCGACCACTTCCAGTGAGGGGGGGGTTGAAGACCCTGCCGCCACCTCATCCTGGTAGTCACGGATCGTCATCGCGATCCGCTCCGTCAAGGGGTCCGAAAATATGCCCCGCCGGCAGATCTCAGCAAATTTCACCATGTCATCCTCAAGGATGGACTTGGGTGAAATGCCGGAACCCAGCAGGTGCACTCGCGGGACCGCCAAGACGGCCGGGTCGCGTGATGTCACCGGCGTCGGATGGAGCAACGCGGACCTAGCACTATCGCGCTTACGCGACGATGAAAGCGACCTGGAGCGCTCGCCCTGAGAAGGGCGCGACGCTCCGGCGCGGGAGGCACCGACGCCGCCGGCGGCGTCGATGCCTTGTCTGTCCCTCTCGCGTGGAGTGTGCGACGGCGGCCTGGTGGCTTCGCCCTGAGAAGGGCGCATGCCTCCGGCGCTGCGCTCGGTCAGCGACGAACGGGAAGCAGCGACGCCCGCGACGGCGTCGGTGCTTTTTGTACCCTTCCTCTGAGACATTAGCGGCGGCTGCCTGGAAGTTTCGCCCTGAGAAGGGCGCATACCTCCGGCGCTGCGCTCCGGCTGGGAGGTAGCGACGCCCGCGACGGCGTCGGTACCTTTAACACCCTTCCGCGGCTGCATCGACGCAGATAACGTCTGCGGAGCAGGTACGACGGCGGGCGCACGCGGCGGCTGCGCGGGGGGGGATCGCGGCGACGGCACGGGGGGTTCGCCTCGGCTGGCGGCGACGGGCGTCGGGCGTTTGGCCCCGAGAGGGGCCTTTTTATCGGAGCCCTGAGAAGGGCTCGACATCGGAGGGACGGCTGAGCTCCTGTATCCGCAGTCTGGCGGCCTGAAACTTCAC
This sequence comes from Pyralis farinalis, assembly GCA_947507595.1. Taxonomy (NCBI): domain Eukaryota; kingdom Metazoa; phylum Arthropoda; class Insecta; order Lepidoptera; family Pyralidae; genus Pyralis; species Pyralis farinalis. The sequence goes on from CANNQC010000030.1 coordinate 6,159, forward strand.
GCCCCCAGGCCCTAAGGCCCGAGGGGAGAGAGTGTTAAGGCTTGCCAAGAGTCGTCAGGGCTGTGGAGTCACCTCTGCAATGCCTTCAGGTTTATTGTACTTTAAAAAGCACAGAAAAACTTTCCGGCGGCGCAGGCGTATCTCTGTTGATGTTTCGTTACGAAACACAACAGAGATACAACTAGCGACACTAGTCAGTCGCGGATCGCACAGGTACTATACGGAGCGAACGTCGGGACGTGCACTCAGTACGGCGGCCGTAGCGGTCTGGGTGCCGATCACCGCGCCGAGGCCCATATTTATACCCCCGGCGTGGGAGCGAGAGGCACTATTTTGTGAAAGAGACAGAGATAGCCAAAATCGCCCAGACCTGGAGGCATTACCTGAACGTGCTTGCTTTATTTCTATCAAAAATGTTTTCAAGTTGTTCTATTCTATGCATTTATATAAACAACTATAAAACAACTATAACTATTAAATGTGCCTTACTAACTACGCGCGACGGTTATTTAATTATGTACAATAGTTGTCGCGAACAAGATTCATACCTATTTTTCTATCTTCACTAATTTATATCTCTTTCTCAACTTCCGTTCGCCTTGCCCGATCACACTTTTCGTAACGCTCTCGTCACGAATGTAGAAAAATAGGTATGAAGATTCATACCTATTTTTCTACGTTCCAACTTTTTTTGGGTACCTATGAAGATTCATACCTATTTTTCTACGTTCCAACTTTTTTTAGGTATGAAGATTCATACCTATTTTTCTGCGTTCCAACTTTTTTTATGTATGAAGATTCATACCTATTTTTCTACGTTCCAACTTTTTTTAGGTATGAAGATTCATACCTATTTTTCTGCGTTCCAACTTTTTTTATGTATGAAGATTCATACCTATTTTTCTACGTTCCAACTTTTCTTGGAACTTTCATTTAGATAAATAAAAGTAAATTTAAAGTTACAGTTACAATTAGGTATATTGTGTCGTTGAGTTAGGTCCTAATTATATAATGAACTTTAATGCCTAAATTAAGCAGCATTATGATAATCATAATAGTGATATGTCAATAACTTGGAAAATAATTATATACCTACTTTGTAAAGTTCATGCTAATATAACTTATATAACATATGGGTTGTAGATATTTTGCTAATTATTAATTTATTTAAAATTTATATTTAAGATATTCCTGTACTTTGTAATAACATTTCTCTATAAGCAAATTATATAATTTATTTTTTAATATTATTATTAATCAAAGGCTATTCCTTAATATTCACAGTTCGGGAGCTTATTTTAGACGTATCACGTATTTTTTTTCTCTTCAAAGTCGGAAGGCAATACAAGCATACGGCCCACCTGATGGAAAGCGGTTACCTTAAAACAAACACACATGTTCATACACAGAAATGTTTGCCCAGTGTGGGAATCGAACCCACGAGAGTTGGTGTCAATGTAACGTAACAGCGCGTTTTGCCACAGTCTCACCGAGCTCGTCAAATTGTACCGTGATATTGAATAGAAATTTTCAAATCTGACCGGTAGTTCTTGAGATAAGTGCATTCAAACAAACAAATAAGCTCTGCCGCATTATATATTGGTATAGATTTTATATTTTGTTGGCTCGGACATGTAGAAAGAATGCGGGACGAAAGAACGACGAAACAGATATAGAATGCAAAAGTGGAAGGATGAAGGAGCCGAGGAAGACCGAGACTAACCTACCATGACCAAATTGGTCGTGTTTTATCAGAAGGTGATGTCAGGAGCCCCAGGAACCGGCGAGCGTGCATGAAAAGAGCTATGAATGTCACAGAAGCGAGTGAAGTATGTAAGGACCGCGTCTTATGGCGCTCGGTTCTCTCTGCCTACCCCGCAAGGGACTTGGCGTGAAGATATACATACATACAGGGTTTTGCCATTGCAGTGAGTTGATGGAGGCAGGTGGCACAGGAACGACACGAGTGTCTCTCTGGAGGAGAGGCATATGTTCACAAGTGGATGAGTACTGGCTGGAATGATGATGATGCAACTTGGTCTAAGCTTCTTTGTATTGTTTCGCCCAATTAGTTATAATTAACACCCACCGACTACTGTAAGGCGAAACCTGGTGTTACAGTCATGGCTGCTTCGATCGTCTCTGCCTCGGCTGCTGCAGTTGTCTACTAACGGTAGTGGGTAACTAATTGTTACTGCGGTGCTTAATTATAACTAATTGGGGGCGGAAGTACTGGAAGCAGGTAAGATCTAATTACATGTGTAACAAGGTACCCTAAAACCGCCGTATTCCTGTCGTGCGCACGCGAATGAGTAACTGTCATCTAGCTTTGCCTATTAGCCAATAACAGACGCGTGATATTCTTAGGCCGTCTAAACGGACCACTCAGCACGATTTAGGGGGCCGCTGGGCAGCTGAAATGATTCTGCGCCGATGCTAACTCGCCGGCGACGCGAGCTTCGACGCGAGTTTGCTGTTCGAGATGGACAGTGGGAACGGTAGGACACCTGGTGTACCCCGCTAAATCAGTCTGTTAATTTTATGTAAGAGCAGGTATCAATGTTCTGCACATGTAAAATAGATTTTCGCACAATAAGGCCTGAATTAACTATTTACATTTTTCTTACAGATTGTATTATTGTAGTATTGAAATTTGCTTCGTGTATTGTAAATTATAATTGGGTACTAGATGGAACTCATTCCACTTTTACTGTCGCCTTCTTCTGCCCAGTTTCCATTTTACTCGGACATAGGTCCCGCTTGCTATCATTTTTTTTTCATAATTGTATAAGGCTTATTATTATATATTAATCTTTAGATTTTGTACCATTTATTTCCTTGTGATTTCGTTTAAATATATATTTTTCCTTCTCGGACATAAAATAACACCATTTTTTTCAGATTATTTACCTGTTTCTTGCCTTTGAGTATAATCAGTTTTGATGTTAAGTAATTTTTTTTTAAACCACTAAGATAGCAAACAAGCGTACGGCCTGCCTGTTGGTAAGCAGTTACCGTAGTCTATCGATTTTTGCAACACTAGGGGTGTCACCCTTGCGTTCGGCATCGAACAATTCTTCAGGACACAACCCGTTGTTCAATCGGCAGAACACACAAAGGCAGGCAAAATCTAGCCTTAAACTTAAAGGCTCAACACCGTCTGTAAGCTTACAATCGCCGATAATACCTGCCCTTGCCTATCCACTTATAATTCAAACTCGATGAATAAGCTTAACCTTATTACCAATCAATTGAGGGTTCGGGTGTCAAGTTATTTTTCATCCTTCCTGTTCGAAAGGTAAAAATTTCATTATCGAAAGGCGATATAAGACGGTACATGTTTTATTCACTTTCGTATTTCATTTTACACCTTTCATTCAGCGTGACACATAAAATGAAACAAAAGTGTCGAATGAATTCAATAATGAACGATTCCTACGTTCGGCATCACTCGGGATGAACGAAATATGATCAGTCTGAACGCAGGGAGAAGGTTCACTCTAATTCGGTATTTGGAGTACTGTGGCAGACTAATGTCACCTCACGTCGGTAAGATGTACTTCTTGTTTCTTGGATTATCCCGTTTCTAAATGCATTAGGATATTGGTGGGTCCCCTACCTAAGCCTAAGATTTAGGGAATACTCTGACTGTTGGTATGGAGCGATTGCTTTTAGATTTCCACCTAACGGCAATCGTTCCATGTCAAAATCAGTATTTTCATCAAAATCTTAGTCTTATATAGGAGACCTGACACTTCTTCACCCTGCCACCATGCCACGCCACCATGAAAAATTTTCATGATCATTTCATGATCTCCGGAAGGGATACGTACTCGCCAGTGCGTCCACTTCTTGAAAAGTTCCACAAACCGGCTTACCACGAGATAGTGGTCCGTTTGAGAGTGGTACCTCTAAAGACTCTTGTATACATAATTTCGGAGACGTCTGTCTAATAAAATCAAATCAATCACACTTTTTTGTCACTCTATTTGCATGTATACGTGTGAATATACTTGTGATGAAATAAAGTATTCGACACGAGGAGGTTTTGTTCCATACATAAATCTAGAATTGAGTTACCTGCTTCGTTCACTCTCTTATCTCCATAGGGACTAAGAACAGCGTCATAGCTGTCTCTTTTGGTCTCATTCCATTCATTCAAATCTCCACACATAATCACTCTTTCATTCCCATCAGCTAAATCCAGAACATCCCTCTCAGACTCCCAAAACTTCTCCAGTTCTCGGGTACACGCTGAGCTTACGGGAGCGTATGCTGCAATCAGAAATACTCGCGTGATGCCCAGTTTTATACTAACTCAGAGAAGTCTAGGTCCTACCGAACAGTAATCTTTTACACTGGCTAAGCGAGAGGAGAGTAGGACATCTACAACAGCATTGGCATGATCGGGCAGATCGTCGGTATCTCTCCCCTTGCGCTTAGTCTCTGTCACACACAAAGCATCTAAGCGTCTCTCAGTCATTACGTCCATCAGCTCGTTCATCTTATCACTCACTCCACCTCTCACATTCCACGTGCCTATGTGGCACTCGGCTCTCCTCGACCTGACGGGATTGGCGCTGTGAGGTGGGTGGTGCCCCCTACCACCGCATGCACCTACGTTCGCACTGACGGGGGCGGATCGGTACGCGTCGCCTTCGTGGGACGCCCTAATCTGCACATCGGTGCGGTTTCGGGCCAGAATTGCCACCCCTGCCAATCAATTGGCAGCGGTCGCAAACGAGCACGCTTCTGGCACATTAACCCCCAAAAGAAAATGTATTTTCTTTTATGAAAATGTACATATGTCATAGAATATGGCATTGCACTTATCAGCACTAAGCGTTTTACATCCTAGTTTCTAATTTGAACGGCCAAGTGGTGGAATTCCCCCTCTGCGATACATAGGTAATTTCATAGTTGTTCATAGTTCATTTGAATTTTATACATTTCACATACAATTTTAGTTCCTATATTTTACACTAGATGGCGCTGTTCAGAAATTACATCGCGCCATGTTTTTGTCTTTCATCAATCTTATAGAAATCAACCGGTTGTTCAGTCCGGTGACGTAGTAACAGCCCACTCGGGGCTAACTACATAGTCAGGTCAAAAAAAGAAATAAAAAAAAAACGTGTGGCACTCGGGGACTGCCGCGGTAAAGCTATTGCATAACATTTTTTTTTATCAACTTATGCAATTATAATTATTTTTTCATCACTTTCTTCATTAATAAATGCACTTTGTTTATTCATATTTAAAACACTTTATACACAAATTTTAAGCGTATAGCTATTCACCAGCAACAGCTATTCACTGTTGTACATAGGTATACCTATGTATACATATATACCTGCATGTATACTTACGGGGCGCACATGCGGTGAGTGTGGCATTATAAAGATATGACAGATACCTATACACCTATATACTTTCTCACAAACAGCTGCTTACGTATTCGTCCGATTTCGGAGCAGCTCGTCTCGATCCGTGCGAGCTTCGTACTGTCGTACCATATACATACACGTTAAGCGAACGCTCCGCCGAGCTACATGGTAGGCGGAGTGGGGGGTGTTAGGTTTTATTTTCGTTACGGAATTTCTTGACTCGGTCGCGCTCAAAGCCCGCGATAAAAGCTATGCAATAAGTAAAAGTGTCCATAGGCTGTGTAACAGTTTCACATCAGACGGGCTGAACACTTGTTTGCCACCCGACGGATCATCATCATCATCTGATGATTATGAAAAAAATGGGTGCGTGTACTTATGTACGCGCGTGAGAAGTTATACTTCTCTGGCATCATTAAATAACAAATCCCTGGAGGGAAGTTGTGTTCATGCGAGTGAGTGACGTTACCACCTCACAGGCAACTGCAGCCAAATAACAATTCCCTGGACGGTTGTTGTGTTCAGGCTAGTGAGTGACGTTACTACCTCACGAAAAACTGCAGCCAAATAACAATTCCCTGGACGGTTGTTGTGTTCATGCGAGTGAGTGACGTTACTACCTCACGGAAAACTGCAGCCAAATAACAATTCCCTGGACGGTTGTTGTGTTCATGCGAGTGAGTGACGTTACCACCTCACAGGCAACTGCAGCCAAATAACAATTCCCTGGACGGTTATTGTGTTCAGGCGAGTGAGTGACGTTACTACCTCACGGAAAACTGCAGCCAAATAACAATTCCCTGGACGGTTGTTGTGTTCATGCGAGTAAGTGACGTTACCACCTCACAGGCAACTGCAGCCAAATAACAATTCCCTGAACGGTTATTGTGTTCATGCGAGTAAGTGACGTTACCACCTCACAGGCAACTGCAGCCAAATAACAATTCCCTGGACGGTTATTGTGTTCATGCGAGTGAGTGACGTTACCACCTCACAGGCAACTGCAGCCAAATAACAATTCCCTGGACGGTTATTGTGTTCATGCGAGTAAGTGACGTTACCACCTCACAGGCAACTGCAGCCAAATAACAATTCCCTGGACGGTTATTGTGTTCATGCGAGTGAGTGACGTTACCACCTCACAGGCAACTGCAGCCAAATAACAATTCCCTGGACGGTTATTATGTTCATGCGAGTAAGTGACGTTACCACCTCACAGGCAACTGCAGCCAAATAACAATTCCCTGGACGGTTATTGTGTTCAGGCGAGTGAGTGACGTTACTACCTCACGGAAAACTGCAGCCAAATAACAATTCGCTGGACAGATGTTGCGTTCATGCGAGTGAGTGACGTTACTACCTCACGAAAAACATGCTCAGAACTGCAGCCGAATAGCAATTCCCTGGAATTAACTCTGTCCAGCGAATTGTTATTTGGCTGCAATTTTTACAATTATTTACTACCTCACAACAACCGTCCAGGGAATTGTTATTTGGCTACAGTTGCCTGTGAGGTGGTAACGTCACTCACTCGCCTGAACACAACAACCGTCCAGGGAATTGTTATCTGGCTGCAGTTGCCTGTGAAGTGGTAACGTCACTCACTCGCATGAACACAACAATCCTCCAGGGAATTGTTATTTGGCTACAGTTTTTACAATTATTTACTACCTGTGAGGTGGTAACGTCACTCACTCGCCTGAACATGACAACCGTCCAGGGAATTGTTATTTGGCTGCAGTTTTCCGTGAGGTAGTAACGTCAATCACTCGCATATATATGCTCAAAACTGCAGCCAAATAACAATTCCCTGGACGGTTGTTGTGTTCATGCGAGTGAGTGACGTTACCACCTCACAGGCAACTGCAGCCAAATAACAATTCCCTGGACGGTTGTTGTTGAAATGTGTTGAAAAAATTTCTTCTACCAATTTTCTTACTTGTTTGCCACCCGACGGAGTCTAAGTGTCCATAGGCTGTGTAACAGTTTCACATCAGGCGGGCTGAACACTTGTTTGCCACCCGACGGAGTCTAAAAGTGTCCATAGGCCGTGTAACAGTTTCATATCAGGCGGGCTGAACACTTGTTTGCCACCCGACGGATCATCATCATCATTAGATGATTATGAAAAAAAAACTTCTACCAATTTTCTTACTTGTTTGCCACCCGACGGATCATCATCATCATCTGATGATTATGAAAAAAAAATCGGCCAAGTGCGAGTCGGACTCGCACACGAAGGGTTCCGTACCATTATCTATAAAAGCGGCAAAAAAAAAAACATGTTTGTTGTATGGGAGCCCCCCCTTAAATATTTGTTTTATTTTAATTTAATTATTTATTCTCAAAGTGAATATATAACTAAATATTCTGTGAATATTTCAAGCGTCTACCTGTTGCCGTTATCAATATCGAGCAAAAATGAGCAAAAAAATCGGCCAAGTGCGAGTCGGACTCGCGCACGAAGGGTTCCGTACCATTATCTATAAAAACAGCAAAAAAAATCACGTTTGTTGTATGGGAGCCCCTATAAATATTTATTTTATCCTATTTTTCAGTATTTGTTGTTATAGCGGCAACAGAAATACATCATCTGTAAAAATTTCAACTGTCTAACTATCACGGTTCATGAGATACAGCCTGGTGACAGACGGACGGACGGACGGACGGACAGCGGGCCTCAGTAATAGGGTTCCGTTTGGTAACCTTTGGGTACGGACCCCTAAAAAACGAGCTTCATGGTAGGCGGAGTGGAGGGTGTTAGGTTTTATTTTCGTTACGGAATTTCTTGATTCGGTCGCCGCGCTCAAAGTCCACGATAAAAGCTATGCAATAGCTTAAAAAAATATATAACCTTATATATATATATATATATATATATAAGGATGTAGGCTGTGGCGCCTCATGCCCGCCTCTCCCTTCCGGTGACGTAGTAGCGGCCCACAGGGGCCAACTATATAGTCAAGTCAATAAAAAAAAGTTAACCCTATATTCATGAGCCTATAATATGTTTAATGCTTTCTGGATCTGGGTAGTCGTAGATTTAATTCCACTTCGGATATTTATTTAGCTACTTTACTTAAATAGGTATAGTTATAAGTTCATAGTAAAGTATAAATAAAATAGTTAAACTAGCATCTAATAGTTAATAACACGATTTTCAAGAACACCGTTCCTACATGAAATCTATATGTTTGTCTGTGCGTTTGACTGTGTGTGCGTTTTTTTCGAATATTCGAATTTTAACTTCAGATTCGGATTCAGCATAAAAAAGTAGAATAGGAATGTTCAGAAACACCGTTCCTATCTCTTAAGGAACATGGTCAAAATGGACGACAAATTAAAAAATATATATTTTGAATTGTTATATAATTGACGAGCCAGGTGTTCCTCTGACAATGCAAACTTGCGAATTGTCAACTGGTTTAATGTATAACCCTTACAATATTTGACTATGCTCAGTAACTTGGTTTTGGAAAAAAAATCCAATATGCACGATTTCCTATTATTTTAGGCAACTAATTTTTCCGCAAGCAAGCTAAGCGAAGCAAAAATGGAACCTTACACTGTGCGTGTCCAGACATGCACTTGGCCGGTTTTTTTATTAATCACGTTATGCTTTAATGTCGTGTGTTTTCCATGTCACAATTTTTCGTCGTGGTTTTTTTTTATTTTAAATGTGTGCTTTATATAGTCGAGCTCGGTGGCGCAGTGGTGTAACGCGCAGTGGTGTAACGCGCAGTTACGCTACTTTGACACCAACGCTCGTGGGTTCGATTCCCACACGATACAAACATTTGTGTGCATGAACATGTCTGTTTGTATTGGTCTGGGTATTTCCTATGTATAATAAGTATGTATTTACGAAAAAAAAAAATGTATTTATGTATGTTTATCAGTTGTCTAGTACCCATAACACAAGCTTCGCTTACTTTGGGGCTAGATGGCGCTGTGTAATTTGTCCGACAATATTTATATTTATTTATATTATATTTATTCTCTAGAACAATAACCACAAACATAACCATTTATTTCATGCTTTGCAAATCGATTAGTTAAGAATTTGACCAAATCGTAACAGTAATTTGCTTTCATTAGTAGTTTACTAATACTCTTAAACAATGTAGATTTTAGGGTTACAACAAAAATATTTGTACGGGAATATCTTTCTTTATCTATCTACGACTTCACACCAGATCCCTTGCGGAGTAGGCACATGATGCGATCCTTGGACACCTGAGTTACTTCTTTAACATTCTAATATCAGGAGCCCCAGGAACCAACGAGCGTGCAAGAAAAAGCTATTTAAGATGTTACACATAAAATTGTCTGAACCATGTTTTTCAATTCAGACAATCGCAGGACGCAATAAAATCGTACCCTATCGCATATATCACATAAAAAGGAAATAAAACTTGGCGCATTCATAACGAAGGCATCGGACAAATCTCGCGGGATGAATCGGGATGTCGTAAAATGTAACATAGCTGAGTTAGACTTCTCGGCAGTAGTGGCTACTTAATATCTTGGATTGACGGAGATCTGCCATGAAGGAAATAACCTATGGAGAGCAGATGAGAGCTATATTACGTAGTAACTCAATTTACGAAACAGATATACAATGCCAAGGTGGAAGGAGCAAATTATTCGCTCAAAGAGCTCCATGGTGGGAACTAGCACACTCCTGCACGGATCCCTTTCCTTTGAAAACTGGAACGATGATATTCTGTCTCCATTGCTCCGGGATTTTTCCGGTGAGGAGTATGGGGTTATATATATCGGTCAAGATGCTCACATCAAGAGCCCCCATCGGCTACGATGCGGGCTCCATCGGTTTCAACTGCCTACTCCTGATCCCTGATTAGGAGGGAGAGCCGGTGACTGCACCTCTTTATGATGTTTGTACAGCAGCTCATGGAAGTATAAACGTCATCTCTCTTTCACCGCGAGGTCCTCACATAAAAGGTTGCCGCAAAGGTCCCTTACACAGCGACAATTACATATATTTTTTTTTTATATTAGTTCAGCATAGTGGCCTCTCGTTGCCTGATGGTAAGCGGAAGAGGAGCCCAAATCGCAACTGCAACTGACAACATACTACATCCCGTATCCTGTCAGTTGACGCTGCCATGCTGACCCGCAAAATGCTTCTTCACGCTTCGTTTGAAGGATCCCATATTGTAGGAAGGAGGGAACACATGTGCAGGCAAGGCGTTCCACTTTTTGATGGTAAAGATAGGAGTTGCCGAACTTTTTGGTACGCGAAGAGATATTCTCAACCGTGAAACTATGACATCGCAAGCCCGCACGTGTGGTTCTATGACGGAAGGGTGAGGGTGGGATAAGGGAAAACAGTTCTTCAGAGCACTCGCCATGGTAAAGGCGGTAAAATACGCTTAGAAAGCCTATGTCCCGACGGAGTTGAAGAGGTTCTAGGTTTTTGGTGACCTCTTCGTCGTCAATTATGCGGATAGCCCGTCGCTGCAACCTATCGAGAGCCTCAAGAAGATACTGTGCGGAGCCGTCCCAGAGATGCGAGCAATACTCCACGCAGGCCCGAACTTGTGTCTTATAAAGCAGACAAAGTTGGTCCGGCGTGAAGAACCGGCGCACCCTGTTCAGGACTCCGAGCTTTCTTGAGGCTGTTGAGATGAGGCTCTCGATGTAATAACGCTGGTTAAGGTCGTAATGAATACCCATACCCAGCATATTCAGGCTATCACGCATACTGAGGGAAGCACCCTGAAGACTAGGAGTGGGAAGGAAGGGGGACATCTTTGTTGTAAACGCGCAAACCTGAGTTTTCTCGGCATTAAACTCAACCAGGTTATTGGAACCCCATTTACTAATGAGATCCAAAATCCGATTCAGTTCAACGACAAGACTCTCATGCCTCTCACCAATTTCTGTCCGACCAGCACCAGGCCGACCGAAATATCGCCCATGGACCGTACTGTCATCTGCATAGCAATGAATATTACCAAGTGGCAGCATGTCATTGATATGCAGAAGAAAGAGGGTGGGCGATAGAACGGAGCCCTGTGGGACACCGGCATTCACTGACATGAACCGCGAAGCGCATCCATCTGCAAGGACGCGGATTCTACGCTCATGCAGGAAGCCAGCAATCCAATTACAAAGCTGGAGGGGCAGACCGTATGCCGGAAGTTTGGAGAGAAGTGCTTTGTGCCAGACCCGATCAAACGCCTTGGCGATATCTAGGCTGACTGCCATGGATTCGCCATATTTATCGATTGCCTCCCCCCAGAGGTGCGTCACATACGCTAGAAGATCACCCGTTGGTCGTTTCGGTCTAAAACCATACTGACGATCATTGATTATGGAGTGGTCTTCTAGGTAACGGATCAATTGATTGTTAAGGATCCGTTCCATGACTTTGCACAACACTGAAGTTACGGCAATGGGGCGGTAATTCGATGGGTCAGAACGGTCTCCCTTTTTGGGGACCGGCTGCACATTGGCCTCTCTCCAAGCATCCGGAACAGAACCGGTCGAGTACGAGAGGCGGAAGAGGCGCGTCAGCACCGGAGACAACTCCGCTGCACATTTTTTAAGAACAATCGCTGGGATACCGTCAGGACCACTGGCTTTTCGGACATCGAGTGACTGTATACATACATATATTATGTTGTTCCGCTTTGACTCTGGAACGGGCCAATTTGTGCATGAGCTTCTGCCCCTTAGACGATATCCAACTTATAGTACACAGGTTGTAACTGTAGTCTCGTCTGGCTCTGGCTATAGTTCTTTTAGTGTCACGTGTACACCAAGACTTACATACGAGGACCAAATTCGTCGTGTTTTATCAGTAGGTGATATCAATAGCCCAACGAACCGGCAAGCGTGCATGAAAAGAGTTACGATTACAAAGAAGCGCGTGAGGTGAGTAAGGACCGTGTTTTGTGGCGCTCGGTTCTCTCTGTCTACTCTAATGTACTAGAATTTATTATTGATACTGTATTTCTTGGAATTACAATAGACTCCAAATTGCAGTGGGGCCCCCACATAAAAAAAACTGAACAGTAAGCTCAGCTCTGCTGCATATGCAGTTAGGAGAATTAGACAATTGGCGGATGTGGCTACTGCGCGCTTAGTCTATTTCAGCTACTTTTATAGCATTATGTCGTATGGTATAGTATTATGGGGAAAGGCTGCTGACATATGACTTAATATATCTTTAATTGTACCACTTGATTTCACTATATGTACACTCACATATATTTATTGTAATACTCGTATATAGTAACGCATTCGTTCGTGAAAAAAATTCGTATATATCTGTATTCGCAATGATGATGTTAGAAACAGAATTGATCTAAAAGAGAGCGTCGGTGTTAAAATAAGAAGAGGCATGCTCCGTTGGTTCCGACATGTAGAAAGCATGCAGGATGAAAGAATGACGAAGCAGATATACAATGCAAAAGTGGAAGGATGTAGGAGCCGAGGAAGGCCAAGACTTACCTACCATGACCAAATTGATCGTGTTCTATCAGAAGGTATCAGGAGCCCTAGAAACCGGCGAGCGTGCATGAGAAGAGCAATGAATGTTAAAGAAGCGAGTGAGATATGTAAGGATCGAGTCACGTGGCGCTCGGTTCTCTCTGCCTATCCCGCAAGGGATTTGGCGTGAAGTTATAGATAGATGAAAAAAAGACCCATGTTGGCAAGTTTCTTTAGGCAATTCTTCTTCGGCAATGGTCATTTTCGAAATGCTGGTAGATTAAAAAAGAAAGATTAAAACTAAACAAAAATATGGAAAATTATTAAGATACAATATGATCTAATTTGAAAATTGTAAAACGTGTCTAAAGGCCTAATGGCAAACAAATTATTTTTTATCTGTTTACCCCGCAAGGGACCTGGCGTGAAACTCAATCCACCGCTACTGTGTGGTAAAGTAAAACGACACAAGACATATTTACGTCAACTAACTACGGCCAATCTTGGTTTGGCAGTTGCTGATGATGGTTGGTTTTTGGACAATGAATGCACGTA
>CANNQC010000031.1:0-2500 GCA_947507595.1 Pyralis farinalis
TTGTTGCTGTTGTTGTTGATAAGTGGGAGATCGTTCGCGGTCGTCGCTGAAAAACCACTACTTTCATTGTTTCATTACTTACTCGGTTGGGCGGAGGCGGTGAGCGGTCGATTATATCGGCGAGCTCACGGTGTTTCGTTCCAAGCGTGCAGAGTGGCGTCGCGGCGGCAACGCCCGGCGTCGTACAACTCCCGCGTGATCCGGTTCGAGGACACTGCCAGGCGGGGAGTTTGACTGGGGCGGTACATCTGTCAAAGAATAACGCAGGTGTCCTAAGGCCAGCTCAGCGAGGACAGAAACCTCGCGTGGAGCAAAAGGGCAAAAGCTGGCTTGATCCAGATGTTCAGTACGCATAGGGACTGCGAAAGCACGGCCTATCGATCCTTTAGTATAAAGAGTTTTTAGCAAGAGGTGCCAGAAAAGTTACCACAGGGATAACTGGCTTGTGGCAGCCAAGCGTTCATAGCGACGTTGCTTTTTGATCCTTCGATGTCGGCTCTTCCTATCATTGCGAAGCAAAATTCGCCAAGCGTTGGATTGTTCACCCATCAAAAGGGAACGTGAGCTGGGTTTAGACCGTCGTGAGACAGGTTAGTTTTACCCTACTGATGGCTCGTCGTTGCGATAGTAATACTGCTCAGTACGAGAGGAACCGCAGTTTCGGACATTTGGTTCATGCACTCGGCCGAGCGGCCGGTGGTGCGAAGCTACCATCCGCGGGATTATGCCTGAACGCCTCTAAGGCCGAAGCCAGCCTAGCCGAATCCGGCAAGGATATGCTCACTGTGGAGCCCCGAGAGTCGGGAGGCTCTAAACAATGTGACTTTACTAGTCGCGCTTCACACCGTGTTGTGCGACGTCGTAGCCCATTTGGATCGGGGTGATCGGTGCAACACGCTTTAACACGTGCGCCACGGCTCCCCACGGTCCGAATATACCTCAGTTCGATGTCGGGGCTCGGAATAGTCTGTAGACGACTTCCGTTCCTGGCGGGGTGTTGTGCTCGGTAGAGCAGCGTCGTGCTGCGATCTGTTGAGACTCAGCCCTACGCCAGGTGATTCGTCCGAGGACGATGATCATCATCATCATCATCATCATTATTATTATTATTACATATATATATATATGTATATATATATATATTTTTTTTTTTTTTTTTTATACTAAAGTAAGTACGCGTACATAGCGAAACAGTAATCGATATGTGAACAGTGGCATATAGAGTATATATATTGTATTTTTAGAGTTTATTTTATATAAAACATCATTTTCCAACAAAAAAAGTACTACTATTCTAAAGCTTCCAGTCTTTTGACTCACACGCTCAACGTGATTATTTCGTGTTTTTTTTTTTTTTTTTCTTTCCTCTCTCTAAATAAAATACATGGACACTTGGCGAAGAAAATCACCGCTCAATATACGTTAGTATATTGTGCTAGTACAATAAACATCATCGTTATTATTACATAAATATAGTGTATATATATATATATATATATATTTTATTTACTCAAGTGAGTACGCGTACATAGCGAAACAGTAATCGACATGTGGACAGTGGAAGAGAGTATATAATTTTTCTAATAGTTGGAAAATACTACTACTATTCTTTAAGGCTTTTATAGTCTTTTGACTCGCACGCTCAACGTGATTCGTCCGAGGACGATGATCATCATTTTTTTAATTTATTATTTCTCTTAGGCAAGTTACACTTCATGAAATTCGCCAAACTGCTAAGCAATTTGTCGGCGAAGAAAATCACCGCTCAATATGTTTAGTGTGCAAGTACATCCTTATTATACACTAGTAACTAATGTAGCGCGGTCACCTGCTCGCCCAGAGCCTATGTAGACGCCCACATTATTACAACCTCAAAGGCTACAATGCATTCAGAAATGTATTTTTTAGGTACTGCTTAATCGATCGGATGCGTCGTTAAGGTAGGTGTTCGGGGCAATTAATTTAATTTATTAAAAATTCTAGGTGTTGTTACACAACTTCTTGATCTTTGACCATAGTGGTTGAGTAGCTTTTGGCTCGACGTAGTTTTGCTTTTTTGATTTTCTTACATTATAGTGCAGCTGAAATCCTTATTTGTTTATTACCTTCTTTCTTAAATTGTTACAAAGCTATCGAGTAATTTACGTTTGATTCTACAGGCATGATTTTACATATTTTAAACATTTCTTCACAAATATTATTTTTCTTATATTGTTTTTTTAATATTTTTACTACTACGAGTACTAGCCGTTTTAAAAATCTCAACTGAATTTTTTGACGCTGTTGACGAAAGTACTTCTTAGAGGTAAGCCCCCAAAACATGAAAGTCCATAACTAATCAGCGAATCAACTAAAGCAAAGTACGTACATACATACGTACATACATACGTACAATACATACGTACATACATACGTACATACGTACGTACGTACATACATACATACGTGCGTGTACATACGTACGTACATACATACATAAAGTTTTATTGACTACCATCTA
>CANNQC010000031.1:10000-12500 GCA_947507595.1 Pyralis farinalis
GTGAAGTCGTTAATTTTGATGAATCTGGATAACTTTTGCCGATCGCACGGTCCAGTACCGGCGACGCATCTTTCAAATGTCTGCCTTATCAACTTTCGATGGTAGTTTCTGCGACTACCATGGTTGTCACGGGTAACGGGGAATCAGGGTTCGATTCCGGAGAGGGAGCCTGAGAAACGGCTACCACATCCAAGGAAGGCAGCAGGCGCGCAAATTACCCACTCCCGGCACGGGGAGGTAGTGACGAAAAATAACGATACGGGACTCTTACGAGGCCTCGTAATCGGAATGAGTACACTTTAAATATTTTAACGAGGAACAATTGGAGGGCAAGTCTGGTGCCAGCAGCCGCGGTAATTCCAGCTCCAATAGCGTATACTAAAATTGTTGCGGTTAAAAAGCTCGTAGTTGCATTTGTGCTGTGCGCTGTCGGTGCACCGCATCCGCGGTGATACTGACACGTTTGCGGAGCATATCGTCGGTGAGCCGGCCGCTTCCTTAACCGGTGCGGCCGGTTCAATATGAAAATCCTATCGCGGTGCTCTTCGGTGAGTGTCGAGGTGGGCCGACAATTTTACTTTGAACAAATTAGAGTGCTCAAAGCGGGCTCAAAATGCTGCTTGAATATTTCGTGCATGGAATAATAGAATATGATCTCGGTTCTATTTTGTTGGTTTTCAGAACTCCGAGGTAATGATTAATAGGGATAACTGGGGGCATTCGTATTGCGACGTTAGAGGTGAAATTCTTGGATCGTCGCAAGACGAACTACAGCGAAAGCATTTGCCAAAGGTGTTTTCATCAATCAAGAACGAAAGTTAGAGGTTCGAAGGCGATTAGATACCGCCCTAGTTCTAACCGTAAATATGTCATCTAGCGATCCGCCGACGTTACTACAATGGCTCGGCGGGCAGCTTCCGGGAAACCAAAGATTTTGGACTCCGGGGGGAGTATGGTTGCAAAGCTGAAACTTAAAGGAATTGACGGAAGGGCACCACCAGGAGTGGAGCCTGCGGCTTAATTTGACTCAACACGGGAAATCTCACCAGGCCCGGACACCGGAAGGATTGACAGATTAACAGCTCTTTCTTGATTCGGTGGGTGGTGGTGCATGGCCGTTCTTAGTTGGTGGAGCGATTTGTCTGGTTAATTCCGGTAACGAACGAGACTCTAGCCTGCTAAATAGGCGTCGTGATTTAGGTGTGCGCGTTCGCGGCGACGCGACGCGCAACTCACTGGCGACGTATTAAAATTCTTCTTAGAGGGACCGGCGGCTTCGAGCCGCACGAGATTGAGCAATAACAGGTCTGTGATGCCCTTAGATGTCCTGGGCCGCACGCGCGCTACACTGAAGGAATCAGCATGTTCTCCCTGGCCTAGAGGTCCGGGCAACCCGCTGAAACTCCTTCGTGCTGGGGATTGGGGTTTGCAATTATCCCCCATAAACGAGGAATTCCTAGTAAGCGCGAGTCATAAGCTCGCGTTGATTAAGTCCCTGCCCTTTGTACACACCGCCCGTCGCTACTACCGATTGAATGATTTAGTGAGGTCTTCGGACCGACACGCGGTGGCTTCGCGGCCGTCGGCGTTGTTGGGAAGTTGACCAAACTTGATCATTTAGAGGAAGTAAAAGTCGTAACAAGGTTTCCGTAGGGGAACCTGCGGAAGGATCATTAACGTGTGGTGTGGTAAACGTAGAGAGTTTGATTGAGATAGTGCCGCCGCCCTGTCCAACCGCCTCTCTACATCACGCTATATAAAAAAACAGTCCAGACACGAATAATATGGGCGTTGAAAGTGGTGATCTCGCACAACGCACTCAACACACACGCGCGCGCGTTTTCTTGTTAAACGTGCGCGTTTAGTGTGCGCGTGTGTGCGTGTGTGTAGTCGATATCGGTAAAAATCCGCACGCCGTTTCGCAATCGCTACGCTAAAACGCCCCCATTATTTAATGCGGTTAGAACGTACTTTCGTACATTCTAATACATATTATAAAAAAAAATTTTTTTTTTTTTTTTTATTTATTTTTACCCAATCAAAATACTACCCTGAACGGTGGATCACTTGGCTCGCGGGTCGATGAAGAACGCAGTTAACTGCGCGTAATAGTGTGAACTGCAGGACACATTTGAACATCGACATTTCGAACGCACATTGCGGTCTTCGGAGACACATCCAGGACCACTCCTGTCTGAGGGCCGGCTGTATAAAAACAAAGTCCACACTGCGTCGTTTGGCGTGGTGCCAACGAGATATGCATTTGACGGTTTCGTTCGTTCGTTAGTCGTTTCGTTCGTTCGTTCATTGCGTTCACTACACATATAAACGCTAATTATTATTAGTAATTATATAAGTGGTGAACAAGAAGAACGAAGGACGAGGGCGGCGGCGGCGTTCCGTTCAAAAATACATTGAATAAGTGCAGCGCGCGAGCGCGCGCGCGCGCCCCGTTCACACTCCTCGAACCTCTGTTAGGAGGGTAGGCGTAAACGGGTGT
>CANNQC010000032.1:0-5000 GCA_947507595.1 Pyralis farinalis
ATGAGCCGCCATCTTGGATAACTTTGAGTGGTCATAACTCCGAGACCGCAGGTCGCAGAGAGTTGCGGATTGGACCTTTGGCCTGAGGGTCATCCCCTCTTCCCGTCACACTGACTTTTGGGCGGATTCCGCCCAAAAAATTTTGGACTCCGGGAATCGGTCTAGCCGAAGAGAGGGGGTAAAAACAAGCTGCCTGGACCCAAGAACCGTGTGTCTGCGACCTCTGGTTCCGGAGATATCGCAAGGTAAAGATCGGGTTTGACAGTTCGTCGGCCATCTTGGAAATTTTAAAACCTCGATATCTCCGCAGCCAGGGACCGCAGAAGGACGGGGCTTTTTTAGAACAGAGCCTACGGGCCTGAACTATAGGAAATTCAAGGTCACGACGAAATCGGAGAGCTGAAAAATTCTAGTGCGGAAAATAGCGGGAGCGGGTGGAGCTTGGCGAGAGGATTGCGGGGATACCAAGCTCAAGCGAATCGGACCGGTGGATCCAGAGATACAGCTAGAACCAACTTTTCGGTTCTTGGTCCTTCGGATTTTTGAACGGCTGTATCTCGGGAACCCAGTGGGATAGACCGGTCGAGTTTGGTATTGCTGAAAAGGGCTTGGCGAGCTCTATCCGTTGGGCCTGGTTGGAGAGCTCTACATAGAGTCGCAAATTATTTTTATCCCCCTACATATAGATTTGACCGCAGCCAAAAAATTTTTTGAGCCTTCAGCACTGGACAAGGGTCTACTACTGTGTAGAGACCCCGTAAAGAACGCGGACCGACTCTACAACCGGGAACAAAAAATTAAAAATCGGCTTAGAAAACCGAACTGTAAAGTCGATACACAAATAGGCGTGACCGAAGGGCAAAGTAAAGCAACAGGACAAGAGTCTGCGACTCTACATTGTTTTAATTTGACCTTATATTGTATATTATTTTGACTGTGTGTAAAATAACAGTCTCAACCATTTACATTGAGACTAAGTAGTACTAGTGTCCTATTGACGCACCGTGTCGGTAAACGTACGCTGTCTAAAACTTATACAAAGCTTCAATACCGACACTCCGACTCTGCCTAAACATGTTCGGATATAGAACCCCTGATCCGAAGTCGAAACGTACATCCGCTTCGCCTATCGATAGGCCTAAAACTCCTAGCCCGCGGACAATGGCGGGAAAAACACCGACGAAAATCAGCACGGTCCGGCGCAGCATAGACGAGTGGGAGGCTGCAAACAGTGACCCCACACCAACTCTAACGCGAGAGTCAAAAGACGCCGGACCCTCCAAGGACGAGGTACAGCCGAAAGTGCCCGCCAAAAACACCACAGGGACAACCACAACGACATCGGTGGAACCCCAGAGCCCAAAAAGATACGCATCCAGAACCACCGAAGCTCAAGCCAAGGTGCTTAAGGCCAAATACCATCTCAACGGCCTTAAGTCGATGAAGAAGGAAGTGAAGGTGGTGGTTCTGGAAGTAATAGACAGACTCTACCAGTTGGTCAAAGAAGCTGAAGCAGCCAACAAAGTGGTGAAGCCAACCGGCGGCACCAAAGCTGCTGGGAATACAAGCCACAAAATAACACCGGCAAAGGCGGAGCCAAATCCGATATGGGGGAAGCTTGAAGAACAAGCCAAATTGCTCGAGGAGACAAATAGGCGGATAACGGAGCTCAACACAAACTTAAACGAGCACAAGGAACTGCTAGGACGAACGAAGGATCTGACCTATGCCAGCGTGACGGCCACAAGCGACGAAACGACGACTACGCGAAGGAAAACCCTACACTCAGTTGTAGTAACAAGTACGGACGAAACCAAGACGGGAGAAGAGACTCTCAGTAAAATAAGAGAAGTGGCCGACGCGAAGGCAGGTTGGATAAAGGTGGAGAGAGTAAGGAAGGCCAGGGACAGGAAGGTAATATTGGGCTTCTCGACGGTTGAGGACAGGAACAAAATGAAAGAAAGGATAACATCAAAGGGCAAGGGACTCGCCGTCGAGGAAATCAGAAATAAAGACCCTCTCCTGATCCTGAAAGATGTCCTAAATACAAACACCGACGAGGACATCCAAACGGCCTTCAGGAACCAGAACAAGGCTCTCTTCAAAGACCTGAAGGAGGACGAGCATAGGATAAAGATGAAGTACAGGAGGAAGGCCCGGAATCCACATACCGGTCACGTGGTGCTGAGCGTCTCGCCGGTAGTTTGGCAGAGAGCCACGGCACTGGGGCATGCCCACATTGACCTGCAACGCGTCAAAGTGGAAGACCAGTCGCCACTTATACAGTGTAGTCGTTGCCTAGATTACGGGCACAGTAAGCGATTCTGTAAAGAAACAGTGGATCTCTGCAGTCATTGCGGAGGGCCACACTTGAAATCGCAGTGCGACGACTGGAAGGCCGGACTTCCTCCCAAGTGTAGGAACTGTGTCAGGACGGATCAGTACGACAACGAGCACAACGCTTTTAGCCAGGATTGCACGGCGCGCCGGAAACGGGACGAGATAGCAAGGCTTACTGTAGCGTACTGCTAAGGTTGTCCCGGGCGATACCGCTCCCTACCAGGTGCTCCAAGCAAATTTGCAGAGGAAGAACTTAGCGACGAAGGAGCTTATGATTGAGGCCAAAAAGCGCAAAGCTTCGATCGCGCTCATCCAAGAGCCCTATGTTGGAAGCAAAGAAAAAATGAGTACGCAGTCAGGTGCGAGAATCTACCAGAACGCGGTCGGAGAGGGAAGACGGAAGGCGGCAATAGTGGTCTTTGACCAAAGCCTCAAGGTCACACAATACCCAGAACTCACCACCAACAACATCGTGGTGGTGGGGATCCAGACTGCGTCCTGGGGGATTAAGCTGGTCTCTTACTATTTTGAACCAGACCAGCCGATAGAACCGTACCTGACTCATTTGCGGAAAATTGAGCAGAAACTAGGATCCAACAGGCTGATTATTGGAGGTGACGCCAATGCAAAGAGCACCTGGTGGGGCAGTCTAAAGGTGGACCAACGGGGAATCGACATGGCCGGAGCTCTCGGGGACATGGGAATGCACATCTTGAACAATGGTGTAATCCCGACCTTCGACACCATAAGGAACGGCGTACGGCTGCGGAGCTTCGTCGATGTCACGGCTTGCTCCGCGGACCTTCTGAACCTAGTGGAGCGATGGAGGGTCGACGAGGAATTGGTGGGCTCGGACCACAATGGCATACTCTACAACATACGTCTTACCGGGGCCAAGGGAATAACCATCGACAGGACGACGAGGAAATACAACACCAGAAAAGCTAATTGGGGTGAGTTCCTGAGGAAACTCACCCAATTAACCAACGAAAGAAACATCACTGTTCCAGAAGTAGAAAGCGTCAGTACTGTCGAGGAGCTCGAGGCCCTGGTGGACCGCTTCACAAAAGTCATAACAGAGGCATGCGAAATGACCATTCCAGCAAAGAAGCAGAAAGAGGAATTGAGAGTGCCATGGTGGTCCGAGGAACTAGCTAAGAAGAAGAAAATGGTAGCCACACTGAAAAGAAGGATAAGGAACGCCGCATCCACGAGACGAGATATGGTAGTCGAAGAGTACCTACGAGCCAAAGCCGAATATGAAACCGAAGCAGCAAAGGCCATGGTCGGAAGCTGGAAGGACTTCTGTGGGAGGCAGGACAGGGAAAGCGTATGGGATGGCATATATCGAGTCCTGGCCAGAATACAAGGTAGGGAAGAGGACCTGCCCCTGCAACAAGACGGCGTGACCTTGGACTCAAAAAGATCCGTGGAACTACTCGCGCATACGTTCTACCCAGAGGACAATGCCGAGGAAGATAACCAACACCACAGGAGCACAAGGTCTAGGGCCGAGCGGGTGAGCGAGGGTGCGCAGGATGGAACCTGCGATCCACCGTTCACACTGACGGAGTTGCGGCAGGCGTGCGGGTCCTTCAACCCGAAAAAGGCTCCAGGTATCGACGGCCTAACGGCAGATATATGCGCCAGAGCCATAGAGGCAGACCCTGCGATTTTCCTTGCCCTGCTAAACAAGTGCCTTCAGCTCCACTACTTCCCCAGGAAATGGAAAGAGGCTGTTGTTGTCGTACTGAAGAAACCTGGCAAGGACTGCTACAGCGCGCCCAAGGCCTACAGACCCATCGGACTCTTGCCGATACTTGGCAAGATCTTTGAGAAGATGCTGATGTCCAGGGTGAAGCACCATGTCCTTCCAAGGATGAGCACCCGTCAGTTTGGCTTTATGCCCCAGAGAAGCACCGAGGACTCCCTCTATACCCTGATGAAACATGTCAGAAGTAAGCTGAAAGAAAAAAAGATTATCAGTTTAATTTCACTAGATATGGAGGGAGCCTTCGATAGCGCCTGGTGGCCAGCGATTAGGGTCAGACTGGCGGAGGAGGGATGCCCCTTGAACATTAGGAAAGTTCTATACAGTTACCTTGAGGACAGAAGGGTCAGAGTGCGATATGCGGGAGAGGAGTACGCCAAAGAAACACAAAAAGGGTGTGTGCAGGGTTCTGTGGGAGGCCCTATATTGTGGAACCTTCTACTCGATCCACTCCTCAGGGATCTAGAGCGGAGAGGCGACTATGTACAGGCCTTCGCCGATGATGTCGTCCTCGTCTTCGACGCTGATACGGCTCTGGAGATCGAGGCAAAAGCGAATGCCACTCTCGAACTTGTGCGGAGGTGGGGTGTTGACAACAAGCTGAGATTTGCACCGAGCAAAACAAATGCAATTGTAATAACTCGAAAGCTAAAGTACGACACCCCACGTCTGAACATGGGCGGGGAGGGCATAACCACGACCAGAGAGATCAAGATTTTGGGCGTCATCATCGACGATAGGCTGACGTTTAAACCGCATGTCGCAAACATCTGTAGGAGGGCCTTGGGTGTGCATAAGCAGCTAACACGAGCCGCAAAGACCACGTGGGGGCTCCAACCGGACATAATACGTACAATATACAACGCAACGGTGGAGCCGATCATTTTGT